>AYEL01056966.1:0-34218 GCA_000484575.1 Olivierus martensii | reverse complement strand
AATTTTATCTATTATTTTCATATAAAGTATTAAATATATAGCTATAAATATTTTTCTTAATTATTAAATATGAATGAAAAATTTCAATATAAGAACAAAATTAGATTTAATGAGAATTATAAATTAATTTACATTTGACAATTTCCAGGTGAATGCATTTAAAATCTTTTAGTATATTTTATTTATATGAAAAATAAATTTCATTAGCATTATTCTTTCATTAATAATAAATATTTTTTTATTATTTTTTAATAATCACAAAACAAATTCTCTTAAGATATGGTATGATCAAATAGAAAATAGTTCTTTTATATAAAACAGTGTTCAGAATTATATTTTTTTAAATCACTGTTTACAGTAGTTTTAATTTAAATTATGTAGTATTATTATAAGTGTATATAAAATTTTAAAATGCTATTATATTTTATTTTTGAAAGATGTACAATAATATATTCAAAATTAAAAAATGAATGCTTTAATTGCTATATGTGGTGGAAATTCCTTAATATTTTCTATCATTCATTTCTCAGTGTAATCAATCTTTAAGAATGAATGGTCTGATATGAACTATTGGCAGTTTCCTGGTGGCCCAACCATACTAAGAGCCATAATATCTGACATTGTATTTTTTAAACTCATTCAAACATATTTCTCAGACATATTTTATTAATCTTTCTATAAAAATTTAAAATGTATAATTTTTTTTTATATTTATATTATCTAAATTTTAAATTGCTTTATCAGTTCTTAAGGTAATGGCTTTATTATTTTAGCTTCTGAAATAATATTGAAAATCTATATTATAATTCAGTTTTATATATTATTTAATAACAAACATAAATATAATAAACTTCTACTTTTGGAAAAGTCCAAAATAAAATAAAATCCAGAACAAGCACTGAGTCAATAGAACAAACTGGTTTTCTATGT
Source organism: Olivierus martensii (assembly GCA_000484575.1). NCBI lineage: Eukaryota > Metazoa > Arthropoda > Arachnida > Scorpiones > Buthidae > Olivierus > Olivierus martensii. Next base: position 33,288 of record AYEL01056966.1, on the reverse strand, counting down.
AATTCTTTTACAATCAACTAGTTATATATCTGATGAGAACCATTTTTGGTCAAAAGTACTACAGAATCTTATATTTTTGTTAATATATGAACTATCTATTGTCTCAGTGCTTGTTCTGGATTTTATGTTTTAATAACAATCTATACAAGAAATCATTGTATTATATATAGTATATCTATTATTTTGGCACATATTCTTAAATATTTATCTAAAATGTAAATTTTCATGGTTTCCATTTATTAAAATTATTCTTTATAAAAATATATAGTTGCCACAAAAGGGTTAAAAATACAGGCATACTTGCTGTAACTTCTCAATTATATGCCATGTTTTTATTTTAAATCTTAAAATGAAAATTATCTGCAAAATAATATTTAGAATAAGTATATAAAACATAAATTAACACACAGATGGGCCAGGGCCAGATAGTTATTCTGAAAAACTGAAGATGTGAGATCTGGAATCAAACCTGAATCCTCCAAGGTGATATGCAAATGTGTTAAAATGCAGCCATTTAGCAGAGTGTTTTAGATCTAGCACTATTATGCACTTAATAAATAACAATATAAAAAGCCTAAAAACTTTTTTACATGTATTAGCAAATGAAAAATTGCTGTGATTCACTTTATAATGGTGGTCTGGAACATAACTGCCAAAATAACAAGATATGCCTGTAATTTTCATTCCTACTATTGAAAAGTTGATTTTGATAAAATAATATTTAATACTTTAAAAAATATTCATATATTTCCAGAATAATTAATTAGACAAAATTAATTTTGAATTACAAGTGACCCATAAACATTTTTATGATTTGGATAGAATTAGCTTTTTTCTAACTATTCTATATAAAATCAGTTTTATTCAAGCTAATAAAATACCTAATTATTTTGTATATTAATTAGTTTAGTTTGTGAATAGCTTATTAGTCTGTTTATACATTGTTGTTAATATCGAAAAAAATATTAAGTGAATTCTAGCACTCACTGCGGGTTGAATAAAACACTATTTCTTATAAGAATACGTCCTTTTCTTCACTAACGTTTTCGGTATCGTTACCATCTTCGGGCTACAGTTCATTCTAAAGAATGGTCAATTCGAACGCAATAACAGTTCTGGCATGGAATTATAGTAAGATAAACAAATTAAACTTAAATTATCTTACTTTTTAAGAACATGTTGTTAATATCTTTTGATATTAGCATTATTAAGGATATTATTATTATTATTATATTGGGGTATGTCAATGTGAGCACGAAAAAACTCCGGAGCAGAAGTGCTATGTCGGACAAGAGTCAAGACATAGTTACTTGAGATGTTTTAGTTGTATATTAACTAACTGTCTGTGTTGCTGAGAAACTTATTATTATTATTATTATCATCATCATTGTTATTATACAGTTTTAAACTAGAAAAAAAATTTAGACATATGCAAAATTTTTAATTTCTTTTGAGATTAAATATGTATATGAAAGAATTTAAATTACTTTTTTTCTGTGTTACAAATTTACGGTTTTTTACTCCAGAAAAACGCTGTCAGGAGCGTAAAAAGTCGCGATGTAGAAGAAGAAGAGAGGAAAAGGACTGTTTATTTTCGTCTCTGCACGTGGGAGTTCTACAACCTCTGCTTAGTCAATGCCACTTCTTTCATATATATATTTATATATATATTACACACAATAGTATAAATAAATTTTATATAGTAGAATTCAAAAAGTATATGATAATTTCTAATACATTATGTAAACTTCAATACAGTGTTATATTTTTATTTATGAAATTAATCCATATTTTATAAATTAATTATTAGAATTATAATTTAATTCCAGTTATTCCATTAGAGGATATTTGGATTGATCTTTGATTATGATTTTCTCTAGCTCTAATTCCCCTAAATTATATTAATGTGGTTTATTAAATACAATAATTCATTTATAATCAATGAAGAAAAGTCAATTATTTTAATTATTGTAATCTTTTTAAACTGAAAGTGGAAGAATTTAAAGTTAAAAGTTTTAAAATTATATCATTTTTTTTGTAATTTTAGTAAATTTAAATTTCATTGAAAAGAAATTTTAATGAAAAAAATCTGTAAAAATTGATACTATAGAATGATCTCCAAGCATGGAAGACAAATTTATGTTGTTGTATATATTATAGATTTTAGTAATAAATATTTATGCTATATTTCATTTTTATATTAAATATATCAAAAAATTTATTTCTGATTTCAGTGCACTTTTAACTAAGTAAAATGCATTTAAGTATTAAGATTGGATGTATTTTGTGAACTGTACAGTTGCTTCATTGCTGATTAATAATAGAGTATATTAGATTGTTGCACTTAGAAAAATACAAATATTGTTAGACCCAAATAAAAACTACAAATATAAAAAAATAATAAAGACAAGCTGTATTATTATTATTATTATTATTATTATACAGTGGAACCTCGATTAACAATATTTTGATTAGAATCCTATTGTTTCTGTTTGCAATAAACTTTTGATTAAAGATGTATTTATACCATCACATGGCTAATAATTTGGTCTATCAGAGTGCATCTAAATGAATTCAGTTGACTTCATTTAATCAGCAACATTCTTAAGTAGGGTGACCATTCATCCCAGATTTTAAAATCTACTCTGTTTACAAAACGAATTTTTCTATTTTTTTATATTTGTGTATATGAACCTACATTTCGTAACATTATTTGAAATGCAGGTTCAAACATAATTCAAATTGGTGTCATTAAATCCATGCTGAGTTTATCAATAGTGTTCAAAAATCTTCTGTTCTAACAGTATATTATGGCTTTTAGTTATTATGACTATATTTAAGAAATGTGTTATATTGAATTTATTGTTAATTAATAAACAATGAATCTGAGAAGTCAGTAAATATATAACTATGAAAATAAACATGTTAAAATTGTATTTCCAGTTGAATTTTTTCCTATCCCAGATTGGCACCTATAGGATTGGCTAGCCTATTTATAAGTATTTAGATGTTATCTAGCTTGCTTTTCAATTCTCTTAATCGTTCATTATATCTTAGACTAAAGAAAGAATTTATGTCTATACATATTTTCATTTTTTCATGTTTTTGTTAATGCTTTAATATAGTACATTAGAACCTCACTGTGTTGTTTTCAATATTGTTTCCATTTATGAAATACCCAGTAAATTTTTTCATTGTTAAAATTAGAAATTCCTAGCAATATATATATATATATATATTAATGTGATTGTTACTGTATGCATAAGATATTTTTACTGTAATTCATTGATTTTGCAGCAAACATAAATGCTACTTTTCATTTCATTTCTCTTGAAAAATTGTGCTTGATATTAAATATTACAAACAAAAATACTTGGTACTTATATGCTGATGAATAATACACACAGTTTTACATCAATTTTAGATTTAGTATTAATATTATATCATATACCAGAAAGTTATAATTTGTAAAATGTAAACTAGATTATAATTCCTTAAGTTTGTGGATAATTTCTATAAATTTTGCAAAAAAAGAGAAATAATGACTGATAAAGTAAGTCCTCTTTCTATACCTATTTTAGAAGACATATTATTCTTTAGTTAATTGCATTTTATTAGTAAAAAGCATTATCTTCTTTTAATATGCTATTATTTGATCATTTCACTATTTAAATGGGTATATATTAAATTCAAGCATGTAATTCAAGAATTATTCTAGTAATCTATAAATTTTTATGGAAAATTATTTTCTTAATTTGAATCATTTCAGTTTACAATCTCAGTTTTTAGGAATGTTCTTTAATACAAGTTGGGGTTCTGGTGTATTATAAAGTCCTCTTCCTGTGATTAAAAAATATTATTAAGTAAACTACTAGCATTTTTAATAAGGATGTGCTATTTATTTCAAAAATTTTTTCTGGCTATCTATATAGACTGCTTCAGTTAAAGTACAAATGAAAATTTTGTCTGTATTTTAATTGAAACATGCTTATGAATAGCCAGAAAAGTTTTTGAAATAAATAGCATATCCATACTAAGAATGCTGTAGTGTACTTGATCCTTTTGTGCCATAAAAACATAAATTAACTTCAAATTATTTTGAAATTAAATTAAATTTTAATCTATTCCTGTATTTCCTATATTTAGTTAATAATGATCTTTCATGGAATCAGTTATTGTTAACCGATGTTCCCCTGTATTGGAAATATTGTATCATATTATGGGAACAATGCATTAATACAATAATATACAGGTTGACATTCAAAAATCCGGATTATTCAGTATTCCGGCATGAATTTCAGGAGCATATTTTCAAATTTTCCGCACTGTCGCCATCTGCTATTTAGCTTCTTTTTGAGGGCACAGTACATGTAATGATTAAAATTCTGAAGAAGTACAGTAGTGCAGGTATTTTATTTTGTGGAATTAAAATTCTTACTTTTTTCAATTAAAACTGAGGATCTGTTTTGTTTAGTTTTACATGTATTAAAATTGAATTAAAATTCTGTAGAACCATCTGTACTGTATTTTATTTAGTTGGGGAACAATAAAATTTCGTTTTCTTTTTACTTAGTATTTATTTTTTTCCTTTAAAAGACTGTAAATGTGGTAATTTTCTATTAAATATATACAGCATATATAAACCTTCAATTATCCGGCATATTCAAAAATCTGCCACTCCTCAGGTTCCGAGGTTGCTGGATTTTTTAATGTCTACCTGTATATTACTTTTTTAATAAGTAATTTATTGTTTTAAAAATGTAATTATGTAGTTTTTATTAGAATTGTAAAATATGTGGTATTTGAATTGTAATATCAAATTCTGTTTTATTTACTGTATATGTTTTATATGTTGTTTTACATAGTAATTTTATAATTGAAATAATTGTTATGCATTTTAATAATTACAAAATATTAAGTTAAGTTATCATTGGAATAATTGTATTTTAAAACCAATTTAATTATGAATAAATAAAATGTGCTTTTTATAACTAAGTAAACGATTTTGTGAATATATATAATTTTTTTTCTTGTTAGCCTTAATAACTAATAGAGTATAAACATAAAATTGATTTGCTTTTATTATTTTAGCATCATAGCTAGTTTAAGTTAGTTAAATAAATCATAATATATATATATAAAAATAATATTTTGTGCAATATAGTAAATCTCATATAGAAAATCAAAGTATGCAACAATATTCATATGTAACTGATCTTTTGATTTATTCCTATTCTTATGGCATATATAAATATTTACAGCTTATTTATTTTATATTAGTTAAGATGCATAAAAAAAGAAGGAATGGATCACAATAAAATCTCAAAGAATCCATCATCATCTGTCATCATGTGCAGTGGGTAATCAGTTTGCGAACATCTCACAGAACAAACCACAGATTGATGGAATGGCAGGTTGGCCAGGTGGCTGCCTGGTAAAGCTGTGGCTTATCATTCTGGAGGATCCTGGTCCCCTCCTCCAGTTTTTCAGGAGGGATCTGGCCCAGCCCGTTGAACCTCATCCTTCAATCATCTGGTTGACCAGATGGCTGCCTGGTAAAGCTGTGGCTTACCATTCTGGAGGATCCTGGTCCCCTCCTCCAGTTTTTCAGGAGGGATCTGGCCCAGCCCATTGAACCTCATCCTTCAATCATCTGGTTGACCCCATCATGGGTGTTTGCCAGCCTGTGATGAGCTTTATAAATGGCCGCCATCAGATAAAAATATCTCATGAGGATATCAGTTTAATTAACCTAACGGAATGGCATGCTTAGGCCTTGTATGTTTGTGTATTTATGGATTGTCCTCCCATCCTTATCCATAAAGTCCACGAACATGCAAGGCCTAAGCGTGTTCGTGGACTTATGGATGATATATCGTTTAAGTTGTCTCCGAGTTCATTTTTCAAACGTCGGTGGACTTATGGGTAAGGATGGGAGAACAGTAATTTTTCCCATAAAATGAACTCGGAGACAACGTAAAACAAATCAAAGATTTATTAAAGGTTAGAAATGAACTCGGAGACAACTTAAAACAAATCAAAGATTTATTAAAGAAAGTGAGACAACTGGATGAGAGAACAGTAGTTTTTCCCGATTAAAATGAACTTGGAGACAACTTAAACATCAAAGATTTATTAAAGAAGGTAAGAGAGAGATTTTACAATATTTTGATGTCAAAGATTTATTAAAGAAGGTAAGAGAGAGATTTTACAATTTTTTGGAAATTTTTTCGTCTGAAGAACAGTAATTTTTCCTGATTAAAATGAACTTGAAGACAACGTAAACAAATCAAACATTATTAAAGAAGGTAAGAGAGAGATTTTACAATTTTTTGGTCTTAGAATATTAAGAAGGTAAAAGAGAGATTTTACAATATTTTGGTGTTAGAATGGCACCCTAAGTTAGAGAGAGATTTTACAATTTTTTGGTCTTAGAATGGCACCCATACCAGATTGGAGAGATTTTACAATTTTTTGGTCTTAGAATGGCACTCATACCAGGTTAATTTTACAATTTTTTGGTCTTAGAATGGCACCCATACCAGGTTGATTTACAATATTTTGGTGTTAGAATGGCACCCATACCAGGTTGAGGTCAGGAATGAAAGTTCATAGGCTTGGGGATCTCTACAATGACAATGCTATTAATCATTTACAAAAAATCCTAAGAAGAAAGAAAGAAGCAATCGACATTGGACAGATTCTTTAACGGAAAATAAACATAATAGATGAAAATTCGAGACTATGTATGTTTATATTATTGTTATTACATATAAATATAGTAAGAAATTATATAATTTTTTATTTATTTATTTTTGGATCTCTAGAACGAATTAATCAAATTCCCATATAAACCTATGGTAAATCGATGATCGGTTAATGAACAATTCGGGTAGTGAACATCGTTTTTGAATGGATTATGTTCATTAACAGATCACCCACTGTAGTCTCTTATTGAATCACAATACAGAACCTCCATATAAAGATGATTTACTGCCTGCATGAAAAGATAAAATCACAGATCAGAACATCAGTTAAAACTGAAGACAAAGTCAATTTTGATTTATCTAATCAATTGAACGATCCAAAAAAGAACAAACAATTAAGAACAAAAAATTTAAGTGTTCAGGTGTAGTATTTTATAAAATATATATATCATATTTTATCTAAAATTTATATACATTTAATTTGCACAAATAAAATTCATATATATATTATTTTTTAGTATACATAATTTACAGACAGTGCCAGATTTGCCTATAGGCTTATTAGACTACAGCCTAGGGTGCCTCAGGATTTTAGAAGTCTCATAAGTTTGCACTTGATAAGTTTTTGATTTAATTATTTTTCGTTTATATTTTTCTAGTTTCATAAATTTTGGTTGTTATAATTTTTGAATATCAGGTAAAATTGAAATGCACCAAAAAATATATTTGAGTTTTCAACACAACTATGCAACAACTAGTGAAAATTGCATAATTGAAAAGCAAAAACTAATATATAAAAGTAAACATGTATAAAAAAAAAACTTAAAAAATAGGAATATACGGTGGGTGATTCGAATTCGCGCTATTCGAAGTCGCGTTAATCGAGGCCTATCTGTATACTATAAAAAAATTAAGTAAGATCAGATAACAACTTTGACACTCATTACTATAAACAGAAATTAATTTTGTATAAGCTACATACAATAATCTTTTTGTTGAAACAAATTCCGATAAGAAGCAAAGAAATACAGCCAAAAATAGTCCATATCCATTCAGTTTTATCAGTATTTTCACTCATATGTGATTGCCTTAACATTAAACATGAATACATGTGAAGTAATTTCAACAGTAAAACTAGAACGAGTAAAATTTGTTGGTGATTAATTTTCTTGTATTTAATCCATCATGTTTAACTGAACAGATGATAAAATAGTGTGCATATAGCAATTTCTAGTTCAGTCCAGTCTCACTTTAAGATTAACAAATTATTACAGGTTAATTGTGTTTTACTATACTGTGTGTTTGTTGTTTTTAAAATTATAATTATTGATCTCGGTAAATGTATAAACAATTTGATTTTTTGGAATTATTGGATAATATAGAACTGTAAATTTTGATAAAAGATGTGAAAGAACAAAAATTGTTCCTAAAAATGACAAGTTTATGGAAAATTGGATGATTTGGTTAAGCACTAAAGTTAATCTTACAAGGAGAGGACGCAAGGGCTGGAAAACGGAATGAAACGAAATTTATTTCTGTAAGAGTTCTTGACTAGTACTAAAACACAGTAAAAGACTAGATAGAGGCCAATGGCTAGCCATTATGGAGAAAAATGACCTCGAAGAAAGAAGCGACAAAAGTATACCAGTTCGTTATACTAATTAACGACAAGTTGGCGTGGCAGCGTGGTTAAGCGGCAAACTCCCATGCGGTCGGCCCAAGTTCTATTCCTGCTAGTTACATTTTTTTTTTGTTTATTCGTATTAACAAAAATATGAATTGAAAAGGTTAAAAAAAGTATTAATTAAATATATTTCATCACTGATGCATGCACGAAAATAAAATTTAAAGGAAATAACCAGACCATAAAACAGTTCATTTTATCACACCCCTATGCGATAATCATAATTAACAAGTAAAATTGAAATGTTAGCCAGAAATAAGAACCTGCTTTTTACATTAGAGTACGAGTAAAACGGAGGTTGACTGTGAGAACCCTACTATAGATCATATTAAAGCAGTTTATAAATGCACAGCATTGTGTTTTATTGTTAACTGTTTACGAGTAACATAGATTATAATATTGCTACCATCATTCAAGCAAAATGATAGACAAACAGAGTATTGCAACCATCATTCAAGCAAAATGGCAAACAGAAAAATATATTTAATTAATGCTGTTTTTTAACCTTTTCAATTCATATTTCTGCTAATATGAATAAACAAAAAAAATGTAACTAGCGGGAATAGTATTTCTTAATACGAATAAACAAAAAAAAAATGTAACTAGCGGGAATAGAACTCAGGCAGACCGAACAAAAAAAAAATGTAACTAGCGGGAATAGAACTCAGGCAGACCGCATGGGAGTTTGCCGCTTAACCATGCTGCCACGCCAACTCGTCGTTAATTAGTATAACGAACTGGTATACTTTCGTCGCGTCTTTCTTCGAGGTCATTTTTCTCCATAATGGCTAGCCATTGGCCTCTAGCCTTTTACTGTGTTTTAGTACTAGTCAAGAACTCTTACAGAAATAAATTTTGTTTCATTCCGTTTTCCAGCCCTCGCATCCTTTCCTTGTTAGACAAGTAAAATCATCCTCAAAATCAAGTGTCTTCAAACTTTTTTGTAAAAGAGCTGCAATAAACAATTTTCTAATGAATGTCAGGGTGGATTAGAACAGATTGAGAATTTTTGTAATTAGAAGAGAATTTGTTTTCTAAATGTTATTGGAGAACTGGAATTAACTGTGAACAGTCTGCATAGTTTTATATTCATAACAATATAACAATAAACAAATTTATATTCAAAATTCTTGTTAGATTTTGATGCTTTTACTAAACTTTTAACTGTACACTTGTAAACTGGATTTTTTTCTGTACACTTTTAAAATGGATAAATCATGAAGGTTAATTGTGTCATTATAACAGTTTTAATTTCAAAAGAAAATTATCTGTAAGCAACAGTGACGTAACCAGCTTTTCTTTTGGGGTGGACCAAGGGTGGGCCAGTGTGGCCCACCCTTACATAAATACAATTTAATTAAGTGCATACAGAGAGCAATTTAATAAAGTGCATACAGGAGAATGTTCTGAAAGAACATTCTCCTGTATGCACTTTAATAAAACTTTATTAAATTGTATTTATATAACTGAATGAACATTATCCCGTATGTGCTTTATTAAATTGTATTTACATAACAGAATGCTTAATGATTTGGTTAACCAATTTAGCAATCATGTTCATCGAGAGAAAAATCGCAAAAGCTCTCAATTTGGAGAAAGTAATCGATTGTTTTGCATCATTACGTAAAAATCACCGCATAATTTTGTATTGGTGATATCAAATAAATATTTATATTTATCAGTATTTTGAAACTTTATCATCATTAAGTAAAAATCACTGCATAATTTTGATATCAAATAAATACTTATATTTACTGGTAATTTGGAAACTTTGTTTATTCTTTCCAGCTAATCGCATTAATTAAGTACTGCGTAAAATGTGCAAAGGACATGTTTTTTCGCAGTTTGTAAATAAAGATTTTTATCACTATTAACATGAAATTATGTGGGATTAAATTGGACTTGTGGTTTTTATTTTCATTTTTACAGAATGCAAGGCATCTTGGATTATGAGGTGTTTAATGTATTTAGTTGTAAATTTTCATTTTTACAAAACTCAAGAATTATGAGGTATTTAATGTATTCGATTGTAAATTTTCATTTTTACAAACCTCAAGGCTTCTTGGGTTATGTGAAGCTGAATTCTTGCGGTTCAATTTTACGTTTCAGATTATACATTCAGGATGGGCCAGCACATGGGCCAGAACTTTCAATGCATGGGCCATGGCCCACCCGGGCCCACCCATAGTTACGTCCCTGGTAAGCAATGACAAAATAATATTTGTTTTATGTCTTATTTTAATACAAACATTAGAAAATTGTGCAAAAATCATTCATTTTACTGCAATTTTAAATAATTTTAGCATTCATCACCATGTTGTAACATAAATAACATCATTGAAATATAAAAACAAGAATCTTTCTTTAGTAATGTACTTAACAACTCACCAGTGTACCAATTGACATGTAACATACAAAATAATAGCATTTTGCAATCATGAATTAAACAACAAAATATTTCAGAAAATTATGATATTTGAATGACATTATTAAATTTAAGAAATAAATTTTGAGAATATTTATAATAATTTTTGGTATTTTCCAATTGTTATTTAATTTCTTCCTGTGTTTATATATGTAAAACTTCTTTCATAAAGAACAAATGTCAGCAGACCAGATAAAATCATCTTACAAGTTGTAGTTAGTTTGGGAATTCCTGCTTAAAAACTGTGTGGGGAGATAATTAACATGTTCAATTAAATACAAAAAGATAATCATGTAAGGTAAAACTGCAGCTGAAAATCAAGAGAATACGAGTTGCTTAAGAGTATATAACATCTTGATAAAATCATATAAAATAATTCAGCAGAAAAAAACAAAATTAAACAGGAATGTTTTCAATCCACTCTAGGATCATCTTCGACCATTAGACTCAAAATAAATGACACTTGATGTATAGGCTTACCATATTTTTTTGGGTCCAACCCAGGACATATTTTGAAATTACTTAAAAGTCTTAACTGTTTACTGAAACATTAAACTTTATTTATTCAGTTGTATTTTTCACTTGACATGACTTTTTTCAGAAATGGTTTGTTTGTTTTCATTACATCATAAAATTCACAACAGGAAAGTCATTACACAATTTCAAAAATTTGTATTCCTGTTGCAGGTTAACATTAAACACACATTTTCTTTTGCCCATTGCTAAACGATGAGACAAAAAACGAATAGAGATAAAATGATCAAAAACGTGTAAATGAGTTACTTTGCACACGAAAACAACATAAACACATTGCCCCTGTTTGTTGTCAAATGACTAACTTGTAAGTAAAAAGTTGTGACAAAACCACTAGCCACGCCTGTGTCAAATCGACGTCAATGCTTGCTCCGAGGTCGTCTGAGAGATGCACGGCCGTGAGAGAATGTTTAAAAACGCGATGTCAAACATATAGGTCTAAAATTAAAAAAAATTCTCGCGTCATAAAATTCTCAAACCCTGGACATTTTTGCAACCCTGGACAGCACTAAAAAACCAGGACTGTCTGGGCTAATCCCGGACTTATGATAAGCCTATTGATGTATGCATTAAACCATTTCCACTACCTGGAAGTGGCTTAACTACATGTCATGTGATTTTTTTGTTTATTTTATTTAGTTTGAATAATAGCTCAAACTAAATGAAAATAAACAAGAATAATGGCTGAATATAATTCTAGAATGGATTGAAAGTATTCCCAAATAATTTCATTTTTTTCTGTTGAAAATATTTTATTTGTTGTTATTTTACAATCATGAGGGTCAATAATAGGTTCCATGTAAATATTTATTATATAATAATAAATCAAATGACTAATATAGTAAGACCCCGCTTAATGCTGCTCTGTTTAATACTGTTTCAATATAATGCATTTTTTTTCGAATTGTATATTTTTTATTGATTCACTTTGGCCCGGTTTTTCAAATCATTACACATATAAATCCGAAATCGCACTAATTTGTTGCTTGATACTCCTATGTTGTCTCGCAATGCATTTGATATCAGTTCAGTGTAGTACTGCTGCAGTGACAGTTCATATTTATGATCGTTCATTAACATTATTTTACAGTTAAAATTTTGCCACTATTACGGAAATTATGGATCAGTTTATATAAAATTATCCAAATTTTAATAGAAGTTCAAAGGCAAGACAAAGTGTTATGGATGCAATGTCTTGCTATCGACAATTGCTTGCTGAACAAAAGAGGAAAAGGCAAACAATTTTTAGTTAGATAATTCTTAACGAAAAAACAAAAAATATCAAATGAGGAAGAACCTTACTCATCACAAATAAATTATTTACTTGAATATTTTTGATTTTCATAAATGATTTATGAATATAAATCGATATTAGCAATAAAAATGTCTTAAAATTCCAACACTAGCACTTTCAGCAGTAAGAGTATACACATTTATTTATTTAATACAAACTACGAACATTTTCGGCTTTTACACCATTTTCAAGTAGGATTCTATTCATAACAGATTCGAATCAGAAGGAGGTACAACAGAACAATTTTAAAAATAAATTATAGTTGCTATGACAACCAAAATGCAGAGAATTAGTTTTAAACATTTAAAAATAACTTATATGAACCAATAAAATATACATCATAAAAAATAAACAAAAAATTAAGTTAATGTGAAAAAGAAAATAAAATTAATTAAAATTATACAAAAACGCACTCCCATATGATTGGTAATAATGTTTATGGATGGGTGGGTATTGAAACAGAACATCCTCCTATTGTTTCACTGTTCTTATTCTTATCTTTCTTCCCTCCTATGGCATACCTCCAGGTTTGGGGCAGTTCCCAAACTATCCTATCATTAATTAGGTTTTCAGAGTCTTTTCTTTTAACAATCTCTAGTGTCTCTGTGATTATAGGTTGTTGTGGTGGTACCGATTTTATTACTCTCACTTGGTTCCATGAAATTTCAATATCCTTAGAGAAAGCTTCCACTGTAAGAGATGATGTTAGTTTTGCTTTAATGATATCCCTTTTATGTTCTTCTATTCGCTTCTTTAATGTTCTAATTGTGACTCCAACATATGCAGCATTCTGGTTCGTCTGGACATCCCTGATAGGTATTCTGTATACTCCTTTGCGCTCTTGTTCTGTAAGAGGGTCTTTATCATTCCGGAGCATATTAAATAATGTTGGAGCCCGCTTCGGTGCCAGTTTTTTATTTGTGTTCTTAGCTAGATTCCTCAGAATTCTGAGGTTCCTTAGGTGGTGTGGTACTGGGAGATAATCTTGTTTTTTGTTCATGGTATGGTCTGAAGCCTGGGTATTATTATGAATTTTTCATTCCGCTTCACACATGATTTGTTTCAAGAAACCCTTACGGTAACCATGTTGTAAACCAATCCTCTGTATCTTCCTGCTCAAGTTATCTTTATGAGTACAATAGATAAGCAGTCTTCTAAAGTAGCTTCTAAAGGCTGCTTTCTTATAAGAGATTGGGTCATTAGACCAATTCGGGATTATGACAGGCTGGTATGTTGGTTTCCTGTACACGTTTATTCTTACTTCAGCAGCGGTTACCTGCAATTGGAGGTCTAAGAAATAGATGAGTGTGGAACTTACCTGGTCTGCTTTTAGTTTGAGGCCAAATTGCTCTTGTTTAGCTGCTCTGCAAACTCTTCTACATCAATTCGATCTTTCCAGATTACTAGGATAGCGTCCACATAGCGGACATCAACTTCATTGAGGGTTGGAAGTGTGGAAGCTTTTATTGCTCTACAGCTTTCAGGACTATTTCTGCAAGTGTAACCAATAGGAAGCCCGATAGCCTTCGGGCTTCCTATTGGTACCACAACTACTTGCTTAAAGTACTTCCCTCGGAATGTAAAATACGAGTTGTAGCAGACTGGCACCAAAAACGTTTATACTTTGTATTAAATAAATGTGTATACACTTACTGCTGAAAGTGCGTGTTGTGATTTTAAGTTATTCAAAAGTACATGCAGTTTATTTTAGTTACATTTATAATAAAAATGTCTATAATTAATGTAATATAATAGTAATAATACACGTTACAAAATAAAAAAAGGTACGTATATTTTTTTTTATTCACTGTCCCGTTTCACCAATTCCCATTATATATGTATTAAGATGACCTCGTTTAATGCTGTTTCGTTTAACATATACCCCACGTTAAACAGGGTTTGGAACATATACCCCACGTTAAACAGGGTTTTACAGTAGTTTGAGTTTTAGACAATGATCATTTACATACTGATATTTTTATTGAAACTAACTGATTTAATAAATAAAAAAATTTAATAAAGACATTACAAAAGAACAGAGTTTTAATCAAACTTTGAATGATAAAAATGAATATAAAAATGATAACAAAGAGCAATCTAGTGAGAAAATAATAAATAACAAAAAAGTTGATACATCAAATTGTAAAATATGGAAAATTTGCATTTTATATCATTATTTAAATTATAAAAATTTAATTCACATATATTAAATTGTTTCTATGAATCTGTCCCTTATTGTCTGGGAATGCTTAACTGTGCTACAAACATATTTTTCTATTTTTCTTGGATATAGGCATTGTATAATGTAAAATAAATTTGGATTTTTTTAAACAATTTTAAGTTTTCTGTAAAATATTAAATTAATTCTGGATTAAATACTGAAGAGGGCATTTACAGCCAAAATGCATATCTACACCAATGGTTAACTGCTTTATGCATTTATAAGATTTTATAAATTAATAGTTTAGAAATTTGTCAAAACCATTACAATGTAAACAATGTAGTTAAAGATGGACAAACCTACAAAGAAGTGTATATAATTTTATTTTATATTTTTCATTTGTTTTCTGCAATTTTATATATAACTTTAAAGTTTTCGTCTTCATTCAAATGAATTCATTGTAATTGTAATTTTATATTATTAATAGAATATATATTAGTGGCTCTCAACAGGGGAATTCAAAATTCTTATAGGATGTTTGTTCTATCATATTATTTAAGGGTGCTATTGCCATGAAGTGGACTCTACTGTAATTTTGTGGCAGAAGCTGGTAAATGCATTATTCAATCTAAAATTACATTCATAGTGATTGTCTGTTATCATACCTCAATATTTGTGAAAACTGTCAATCTACCACTTCACAATCAATATATAATAGAAATGCATAAAAATGTCAGCGATGTTCAATTGAATATATAAAATTTGATTTTTTACTTTCAGTTATAAATAAACCATTATCAATGTGTATACTTTGCCATCATGTTTTTTCTAAGAAAGCAAAGAAAGATTTATCGAGATTATATCATTCAAATCACAAGGATCTCATTAAATGTATTTAATGATAAATTATTAAAAACAAATTGCTAATAAAATTAGTTAGTTAATAAGTTGATCATGTTTACCTGAAGGGATTTTATTATTAAATAATAATCAAGTGATTTTTAAATGTAACAATAATTATTGTATTATAAAATTTTAAGAAATCAAACAAAAATGTAATTTGAATGCTACCATTTGTCCATACAATATCATCAGATATAGGTTGAATGTAAATGCTTCGATATATCGAATGTTATCGTTATTAATTATTATATGTATTAATCCTAATAGAATTACGGTACCATAAGCTATGATCAAAATAAAAACAAAGCAAGCCAATAAAGTATATAAACGTTAACACTTGAGGTAACCACACTTGAACTATATTCTTGGCATTCCTTTAACCTTTAGTGCTGAATTATTGGCATGGATGCATCTATGATTTTAGGGTATACCAATTATTATATTTTCATCCCTCATATATTAGCTAGTATGTACATATATATTTTTTTAAACTCACCTTTATATATTTATTTTTGATAACGAAAATTATAAAATCCTGGCAACCTCTATTTACGTCTTTTTGCGACACCTCACTGTTTCTCGATGCTATTTCTATAATTTAAAATTTTATACAATACATAATGCATATTAATATTTATCAAAAATTATGTATAATTTTTTAAAAGAAATAATATTTTTTTCTGAAATTGCATAATTAAGTTTTCAGCAGGAAACCAATTCTAAAATTTAAAATTTATATAAGTTTTTTAGAGGTTTTTTCCGGCTGCAATTTTAGATTAGATTAGCAGTTTTTCATACTGTATTATGTATATAAAATTCAATTTAAATACAGTATATGATTGAAATCGGCAATGAAGACTGTGCAAATTTAGAATTGAGAGAAACTATAAGTTGCAGACCAAATTCGGTTCATGGAAACTTTCATAGAAATAATTTCTGAATAAAAATTTTTAATTATCTTTTTAGTATTTTTAAAAAGCACAGAAAAATTAGCAACTATTATCAAATACCTGCTGAACAGGAGAAGAAACAGAACAATAAATCCAATAAAATAAATAAAATTATAAGACATATTAATCATTTGGCTCGATAAAAATTTCAAGTTTTTTAATAATGTCCCATAACATTCAGAATGGGCGTGTGGAAACTGTATGGCTTTTCACTCAGAAGACCCAGGATTTAATCCAAGCTCTTACCTTTGAAAATTTAGTCGAATGTCCAGACCCGACTGTCGATCTTTTTCCCTAGAATCCGATTGATCTAGGGACGAACACCTTGTGGCAGAGTGTGTATTTCTTTGCTACAATTTTTATTAATAGAGAATGCCATTTCCCAATCTGTTGATTATCAAATACCAACACTCCGCCATTTATTCACTATGTTGAACGTCAATTTGCCGGATAACACGATAAAAACTGCCATCTTCCATCTTGGAATAACTAGGTTCAATTTCCTGTCCCATAACTCTAAAAACTTTTTCAAGAGGATTTAGGCCCAGCTCGTTGAACTCTATCCTCTATCTGCTGTCTGATCTCATCGGGGATACGGGCGGCACTTTGTGAGCACTGGGATGTCCTGCCGCCGCTTAGCACCTATAGGATGAAAAGTGGAGTTAAATCACAAAGAAAAAACGAAGACTGTGTCGAGCGGCGCTGTGAAGAGATTGACCCTACCACAACACTCCCATTCCCATAGCAGGCAGATAAAGATTGTGATTCAGTTGGCATGGCTAAAATTATTCCTGAAAAAATCTGGAAGTGGAAGAATTGGAATTTAATCCTATCCTCCAGATGGTTAGCAAAGACATTACACGTAATCTTACCTATGTGGTTTGCAGGTGTGAGACCCAGGAATTAAGGAAATCTGCAGGATGGAAGCACAGCACGTTTCTACTGCGTCCATTCGGCCGACGCATGTATCTGTTGTGCGAGAGCCGGGCCATTAGTTGTGGTGCCTGAGACAAGTTTTTTGTGTCAACAGATGACGCCATACTCCATTCTGGAAGAATGCCATGCGGCAGGGAAAACAATCCCTTCCACAGCCCACCCCTGCGGTGGGGTCAGCCAGATTGTGGAGGACGGGGATCGGCGGACCGGGCCGGACCCCATGACAAATATTATATAAATATTTTCATTGGAAAACCTGAAATTCAAATACAAGTCCACCAGTGTGGAAAGCCGAAGCGTTTCCACGCGGCCATTTTAAAAACGACGCCTTTTAAATTTTTTTTGAAAAACTCTTAAGTAATGAATAATAGTCTATTTAATAGAATAATAGACATTTTAAGAAATATTTGTATCAAACATAAAAACTAGTTTATTTATATTTTAAAAAAGAACAAAAATAGTTTGAACATTACAATATTTAAAAAACAGAAAAATTGAATATAATTTGTTCTAAATTACACTTCGAACTTTTATTGCAGCAATTGCTTGATTGCGTCTTTATAATTTATTGTATTAGATATCATTTTCTCTATAGAAATCATTGCTAAATCATTCAATTGGTCTTGAGTTATTGTGGTTTGACTGGTTTCTAAAATGTTTAGTTTAGAAAAACTGCGCTCAGTAAATCATTGCTAAATCATTCAATTGGTCTTGAGTTATTGTGGTTTGACTGGTTTCTAAAATTTTTAGTTTAGAAAAACTGCGCTCAGTTGCAGGTACAGTTACAAGTAGTGTTAACAAAATTCTTAGTGCTACAACAACGTAATTTTGCCATTTTGTATGAATTTTTCCACATTAATATTATTTTGTTCTTCATTATACATTTCATACTTTTACAATTCATTTTGGCGCCTATATCAATCCGGCGCCTGAGGCGATTGCCTCGCCGCATCATCTATGGAATCGGCTTTGGCTATGCCTATACCCATCGAATCCACAACGGGTTTGTTCTTCATTATACATTTCATACTTTTACAATTCATTTTGGCGCCTATATCAATCCGGTGCCTGAGGCGATTGCCTCGCCGCATCATCTATGGAATCAGCTTTGGCTATGCCTATACCCATCGAATCCACAACGGATCCAGCCAATAAGCCAACTTCAGTACTTTCGAGTTTTACCGGGCAATCCAATTGATCTATTGGAAAAATAACTAATTGCCAAAACATATAGCATACAAAATAAAGAACTTATCCAAAACTTATAAAAATGTTTAATAAATTTCTTATTTATTGGAAAGAGTTTTTTCTAGTAACTAGTATTTGTGTTGAGATTTTTGCAGCAGGATAAAATTTTATTATAAATTCTGTATTATTCTAACGTAGTACAGATTGGCCGCCTGGAAACAATTCGGCTTTCCACTCTGGAAGACCCGGATTCGAATCTCGGGTCCCAACCCTTGAAAATATTTATCATGGGGTCCGGGCTCGGCCCCTTATCCCCGTCCTCCAAAATCCGGCTGACTCCTCTGCAGGGGTGGGCAACATATGGAAGGGACAATGGAAGGATTTGTTTCGCCTCGCTACTTAGTAATCTTATTGAGTGGAAAGTGGCGTCATCTTTAAAAAAAATCATTTTAGAGACTGGGTTCAATTCCAAACCCACACCTTCAGTTTTTCAGAAAGAGCCGGGCCGGGCCGTTGAATCCCATTCTTCATTTTTTCAGTTGACGTTCAGAGTATAGACCAGCTTGTGATGGGCTCGGATGGCCGAATAGAAACGCTGTCGGTGTGGCACGCAGGAGGACCCGGATTCGCGTCCCGGGTTTGGTGCCAGATTTTTTTCGGGATACTGGGTTCGACCCGGTGATTCCCGTTCTTCACCATCCGGTCTCCCTTCACGGGTATGGGTGCAGCCCCGTGGTTGGAACTGCCCTCGCTACCTTAGTAATCTTCCTAATTGGAAAGGGGCGTAAAATATGCAAAAAAAATGTAACCGCCAATCGGCAGGTCACATTTAGAGCCCATCATAACCTGGTCAATCATTCTGGAGGACCCGGATTTGTGCCTTGGATCTCACCCCTTGTTTCGCCTCGTTGTTTAGTATTCTTATAGAATGAAAAGACAAAATGGACATCTGTTGACAAAAAGAAATATGGCCGCCGCTAAGTATAGAATATCCATGAGAATATTCCATATGTGATATGGTTAAGCTTAACTGAAATTAATCTAACCCAGTATGGCAAATGTTACATAATGGGCGGCCGGATGGCCAAGTAGTAACGCGTTGGCGTGCCACGCAGGAGGACCCGGGTGCAGTATCTCCTGAAAAGTTTTTTTTTGGGGTGCCGGTCCGGCGATCCCCGTCCTTCACCATCCGATCCGCGTCTACGGGTGTGGGTGCAGCCCGTGGTTGGACCTGGGCCCGCTCCTTAGTAATCTCACTGATTGGAAAGAGGCGTAAAAATGCAAAAAAACTGACAAAATGAATAATATTTCTCTAAAGTCAAAATAACAATTCGACTCCACGGACTGAACATTTATAAGAACCGAAAATGCAAGTGCAGCAAATGAGCAAGTATAGAGCGCATCATTTAAATGAGCATAATGGAAGATAGAAAAGTAACAGTAATGCAACTATTTTTTTTATTTGGAATATTAATAAAACGCTTAATATTTAATTTAGTTTTATATTTTCATAAACAACCTAAGGGCGCATAAATGAAATGATGTAAACAACATAAGAATGACTAGTAAAGGGCACTGCTCTTTACAGAAAATAAAATAGCAAATACAGTATTTACTATAATCCTACAAGAATATATTTTTTTGATGTCCAAATCTTTCTATCGGAATGATTCTATGCTATTGTTTTATCTAACTTTTAAGAATAAAAAAAAACTTAGATATCAAGATTATTCGGAAATATTGTAGCTCTTAAACAATGTATTTTTGACGTTTACTCCTTAAATTTTTTCTTTTAACCAAACTTTTTAAACATCTTTTTTAATTCAGTATTACGTTTTCATTACTAGCATTGAACATTTTAAATAAATCATCAGATTAAGTTTATATGGCTATATTAATTTTTATGTGTAACATTTAAATCGAGTTTATAATACAATATTTGCGTAATTAAACTAAATTTTATGAGTATATGCGTGCATAAAAATACAATTTAAAAAATTCGTAAATGAGGCTTACAAGTTAGTCATATAAATTTCTAATAATATAGAGTGATTATCAGTACAGTATTCAATTGAAGTGGTCTTTATATATTGTATGCACAATGACAGTATTTAAATCATAAGTGAATTATTGCCGATGAAATTCATTATTGGTATTGATATATATAAATATATGTTACACATTACATTACATTATACATATATACATTATATTATATCAGGGCCGTCTTAACACCATTATAGGCCCTTAGGCAAACCAATGTGTGGGACTCCTACGATAACCATTCACAGGAATAATATATATGCCCATCGGGCCCATACATTAATATGGCACTGTATTACACACATTACAAATACAGTGAAACCCCGCTCGTGCTTTTTTTTATTATGACGTCATCAGAGTTTCCCGTTTCGTGCGTTTTCCCGGCTCGTTCGACTTTTCGGGCCGGTCCCCGAAAAGTTTCAAAATCGGGTTTTCACTGTATATTGTTTATACAGCGGACTCCCGTACAACGCGGGGGTTATAGGAAATCACGTATTATTTATATTATATTTATAGTTATTTATTTATAAATCGAGTACTAGTCGGAATTTTTTCGTTGCGTTAGAGTATACGTAACAATACTGTTACGTCATTGTATGGTACTGTATCATATGCTATACGTAGCATGGTACTGTATAGAAATTTCTTCTTATATGATAATTATTGTCGATGAATTTCATTATTTGTATTGACATGCATAATAAAAATAAAACTTATTTTTATATTACATAAACAAATCTAGATCGAATTCAGTTAAGGAAGCTAACATTTTTGTTACAAAACAAGTTTTCTTCGGCATGTGACTATGATGTCAGGAGTGGGATTGATCCACCAATGGCGTGTTAGTTGGCTTCATTATATGACCGGTAGCCACTCCGGGGAAGTGACAAGATGGCGATGGTTCAATAGTGAATTTTAACTCTGTTTCTGTCATTTTTTTTTAGTAGTTCTAGTAGTTTCTGTTCCGTTCTTCCTTGAAGTAATCGTGTTTTTTAGTCTAGACAGAATGAGTGCCAAACCGGGAACACTTTGGATCGGAGATGTAAGTTAAATAAATTTGTTATCGATATTTAACTTGACAATTCGAATATTGTTGTTTACGAACATCAACATATGTATCTTTATTAAATTTAAATATTTTAAACGTTACCGATTTATTTTAAATCGTTGTTTTATTAAACTTCAAAATTCGTATTTCCATGTTGAGTTTGTGTTATGTCTAATTTGTTATTGATGTGCAAGCCCTGCCCAAACTAAATATTTAATTAGATTACTCAATAATATAATTTTCGCTATGTTTCTTATGTGCAGTTATAAACATGCATATAGATTTAAACAAAATAACGTTATTGAAATACATATGACGAAAATTGTTTAAAA
Source organism: Olivierus martensii (assembly GCA_000484575.1). Taxonomy (NCBI): domain Eukaryota; kingdom Metazoa; phylum Arthropoda; class Arachnida; order Scorpiones; family Buthidae; genus Olivierus; species Olivierus martensii. The sequence continues at coordinate 11,083 of AYEL01056966.1, read as the reverse complement.
TTAATATTTGTGTATTACTATCTGTTATGATCAACTTTGTAAGTCAAGATTTTCATGTCACTATTCACAATGTAATTCTAGAATGATTTTGATTAAAATTATACATCGCAGTTTCAGTAGTTTCAAGTAAAAAAATCTAAAATAAAAAAATAAAATTGTCAGTTTATTGTACATCAGATTTTTCGATGTTAGTTTTGTTTATATTGTTTTGAATTTAATTTTTGTTTAAGAAATTTCTTAATACAAACTAAATTTGATATGTAATTTTAACTCAAAAATGTATATATGATGCATACTCTGGTAGGTGCATGTTAACAATGTCAAAATTTTTTCTATAAAATATTTTTGATTATGCAGATAAATTTTTATATTTTTTACTCTAATGAAACATCAATTTTGAGAAGGATCACTGAAAAGTATTCTTTTGAGGAAATGATTTGCTGATTTAGGAATCAAATCATTATTTGGTTTTCAATTAATATATTTCAATATTTAACTCGATTTAATATTAGTATTCCTTTCCTCTTAATTGAAAGTATTGATCTGTTGAAGATGTTTGTAATATTAGGTAAAAAGATAGATAATGCAACAATTATAAAATTAATATACAATGCCAGATTAAGCTGACTGGTGTCTCATACAATTAAAATTTATGGGCCCTTAAAAAAAGTTTTTATAAGTTACAAAGAGAACTAGGGCTTCACTATAATAAAAAAATTAAACATACACAATATGTGATTTTAATATTTTTATTTCAAAACATTGCAATAAATTTTTCCTTATAATAGTATCAGGCATAATTTATGCTTGATGATATTAAAAGAAAAAAAATTTTTTTATGCTGCATAAAATAAAATATATAAAAAATAAAAAATACAACAAAATAATAAAATATTTTAATAAAAAAAGAAAAATATATTTAAATTGGAGTAAAAACTTAAACAAATTTTCCCTCAATATACTCTAGCAAATTCAACAATTATTTTAAAAGTATCAATGTTATTTAATACTTTTTAATCCATATACAATAGTGCCATACTATTTAATCTTAAAATCTGACATTGTACTTCCAATGGCGTAGCGAGCATAACTGGCACCCGGGGTACGATACCTTTTTAGCGCCCCCCTGGAAAACATATTACGAGTATATTCTATATATTATATAAGAATTTGATGCCCCTCTGCGAGTGGTGCCCGGGACATGATAGACCCCCTTGCCCTCCCCTTGCTATGCCACTGTGTACTTCGTAGATAGTATTTTTACCCTTTTTAAGATGGAGATCATTCTTCTGATGAATAAGAAATAGGAATAGTCAAAAATTTTTTAAATTTCTACATAAAGTTGATGACATTTCACTTTCAACATGGTATTTTTATGAGATGGATTTTGTCTTTATTTTCTTTTAAAAATAATAGAAACTATTCCAATTCATTATCAAATGTGTAATATCTATATTGTTCTTATAGAATTCTTAATTTTTCCACATAATTCTTTGATTTGAGTTTTTCTAATCCAAAAAAAAATATTTAAAAATTTTTTTTATTATCCTTATATGTTTTATTTTTATGAGCAAGTTCTGCTGTTATACTGTCAAAAATGACATTAAAAGAATTAAAAATGAAATTTTCTCACAAGAATATGAATGAATTTCTTTTTTACTTTCATAAAAAAATTCTTTTATTTTTTTGTGGCCTACATATTTGATTCTGTTCCTCAAAAGCGAAAGATGTCATAAAAATTGTTTCTTTTTTCACATTAAAAAATTTGTCACTAAATTGTTTAATGAAATTTTCTAACAATTTTAATCCCTTTTTAAATAGTGTACACACATGGCACAAGCACAAGTTGCAGTGACAATATATCAGAATAACCTAAATTATTTAGTATTGTAATTTAAATTTTTATATATGCATATAAGTTTATATCTATAATAAACTTTTAATAGTTAATATGTTGCCATGGTTATTGTTCGAATTTCTTTATTTTTAAAATGTGATTTTGAAATTGTTCTAACATTTATATTGTTTTTTATGATTTGCTGAAGAGGACCCACAGGATCAAAAGCATTTCAATAAATTTAAGTTAAATAAAAAATTTTAGATTTTTATTTATTAATTATCCTGCTCTTTGCACTCATTTTCAATCTGTTTTAAAATGGAAAATTATTTAAATGAATTTTTAATTTGCATTTTATGGAAATTCAACAAAAATAGTGATTTACTGATTTATGTAATTCTGAATCTGTGTAAGTTGGATCTACTGTATTTAGCCAAAAATGTTTGTCCTGTTGTTAAAATTTTTGTCTTGTATATTCATAAAGATTTATTGACTTTTATGATTAATGTAATTGGAGATTTATTTTATGAAAGAATAACTTATTATATTGTAACAGAGATTTTATTAAATCTCTTATTTGTTTCAGATATAATTTTAAGCAGGGTTGCAGAGTTGGATGGCAAATGATTTGACTCTGACTCCAACTCCACTTTTTAAAAAAAATCAGACTCCCTAAAATATGTAAGGATCAATTCTGACTCCCAATTCCGGGCAGTTTTTAAAATTATGACTCTGACACCACACAAAAACCACCTACTTCTCGACTCTGACTCTGCAACCCCGATTTTAAGCTAATACTATATACAGCAATACCTCGCATAATCCAGTTAAATGGTTCCTCTTTCTTACCGAACTAATTGAAACCGGACTGTTTGAGGTACATAATCTATGAATAAAATTATAATTGGTTCCAAGAAATTTTCAGTTTGCATATGTTTTTTTAAATCGTAAGTTCTTACATTAATAATTATTTCTTTATGCATTAAATATTAAAATCTTTATAAAAGATTTATAATACACTGTAGAAAGGAGCAGAAAGTGGGTCCAAGCCTATAAAGATGAATAGATAAAGAGGGCTCACTTGGCAGGTGACTGCATTCGCTTTCTCCAAATCAGTTGTGCGGCGCCATTCTGAATGCAGAGCAGTGCTCTGTGTAAAACTGAACAATTCAACAAGGGACGAGAAGTATCTGGCAGTGGCTAGCTGGCAAGATCGTTTTGTTGCTCACGAGTCACTACCTACTTGAAAAAGTGCAGTTTGTGAAAATTTAACGATTAATAAAACAAGATGAATGAATTTAAAATTTTTATTGTAAATAAATGAAAAAAAAATTTAACTCAGATCTTTTTTATCAAAAAAACACAAAATTGACATTTGCACGAGTTTCTTTTGTTTCTGTTCTTCGTACATCTCTCTGTAGCATTGAACTGAATTTATCTTAACAAATGGCAATACTGGAGCAGCCACCTGCATGTCTTAGCTCATCAAATAGTGGCTATTTGAATCATGTATAAGTATTGACTAACAAGCACACATTTCATATTTATTCTAAAAAAATAAATTAAAAATTTTTTATTAACAATTACAATCCAGACTATAATGAATTCCGGACTATGCGAGGTATTGCTGTATCTGTAAAAATAAGAAACTATTAAGAGTATAAATTGAAATTTAAAATGAAATAGTGACTTTAGCTATGTAACAAATTTTACTTTTTATATATAATTAAATATAGAATAGATTTTGTAATTGTATCAACAAATTAATCAAATTTTATTAGAAATAAAGTAATTGATTCAAAAAAATAATAATAATAAAGTTTTTATTTAAAGATCTTGTAATATGCAAAATATGGCTTGAATTTTTTCTGAAATCCTTAATTTCAATTATTTTAGCTCACCATTTTGAAATTTAAATACAAAATGAGTGGAATATAATTTCTGACAATAAAATTTTAGATAGATAGATAGATAAGATAGATTTAAGATTTAAGCTTTCGAGTTTTGTTGGTCATGAAGAAATAAAAGAAATCCAAAAATCACTTTATGCAGGAAAACAATAATTTATTAGTAAATAAATACAGAAATAAATACATAATAATGTGTGGTAACATTTTCAGTCTCTTATGACTTGTATTTATTTATTTATTAATAATAAAATGTTGTTTTCCTGCTTAAAATACTTTATAGATTTCTTATGAACAAATTTATTTTTCTACTAAAATTTAATTCTAGAAAACAAGATACAAAATTTTGTTAAAAAATCAATATTTTTTTTAAAAAGTAATTTTATTTGATTAACATTTTACATCACAAGATCTCTTATTATATGATTTTGGTAATCTTTGTGATAATTTGAAACAGTAAGAAAAGTAATGGTTGTGTTTATCAAATTAACACTCATATTTTATTCAGAAAATAAGAAATAACAATTCCTGATAATTTTTAATATATATTAAGGATAAAAGATGACTGTAATATCCATAGGAATATAAATAAGCACACACATTATCCTATTAAAACTAAATGTTTATTCTTTTTTTAATTTTTAAATTTATTTTTCAATTTGAAATCTAAGTTCATTATCTAACTTATCCAAAACATAGATATTAATATATAATATAAAAGAGTGAGTTGCAATTGAATTTTATAAAAATTCAGTTTTTATAAACTGAGTTTTTTTTTTAATTAAATGTTCATTTTTTTGTCTGATTATAAAAGAAAAATTTTCGAGATATTAATATATAATATAAAAGAGTGAGTTGCAATTGAATTTTATAAAAATTCAGTTATTTTTATAAACTGAGAGTTTTTTTTTAATCAAATGTTCATTTTTTTGTCTGATTATAAAAGAAATTTTAGATTTAATTTATAATGTATGGACAATAAATTTAGTTCCTATAAATATTTTAAGAAAATTCATAACTGCACACCAATATGCTATTTTGATTAAAAATATAATAATTCCTTTAAACAAATTTTCAGAAAATTTTACATATTTATTTAATATACATGTACCATGCAAATTATATATTGCAAGTTTTGAAGGAAAAAATAATAATTGCCAGTTGTCTTGTTTCTGTTGTAAATGACTACTACATCAATTCTTGTTTATTTCAGAGTGAAATTGTTCCAAATATTTAATAAAAATATTAAAGGATGAATTTATTTTATTTAGATTAAATCATCATCAACTTCTGTTTGATATCATATTTTATATAGATTATTAATTAACAATGAATTATTTATATAGCTGTATGCTATTTCCTTCAAAATTCAACTTTTATAAATTTGATTTTTTATATATTTCTAATGAAATTTTTTAAAGCACACTGTTGTTATCATTTTGAAGTTTATAAGAGTTTATTAAATAAAGTTTGGCTATTCTTTATCAATAATAGATTATGCTCTTGAAAACAAACTACGTACATATATTCTTAATAAACTGATTTATCTTAGGAATGTAATTTAATTATACTAATAGATTATGCTCTTGAAAACAAACTACGTACATATATTCTTAATAAACTGATTTATCTTTAGTATAATTAAATTACATTCCTAAGGAAAGGAAGCTTATGAGATTACCATCCTGTTTGGCATCTATCTAAGTCAAAAGTTATGAGTGGAGAATAGTTTGATTTTCATAAAATTTTGATGATCTGTTGTTAAAAGGCATCTTGATACTGCATCAATTAATTCTCTAAAATCATTATTTCTTCTGCAATCATTTAAAAATGACAAATGTTCAAACTTCTGAGATACTCTTAATATATCCTAAGTTCTTCATACTAAACAAGTAAACACATCAATTAAGTTTTATTGCACTGTTTTCCCTGTCACATCTGGAGCACGATCTGGAGCATACCGCCTCCTCCCCTAATGTAACAGAAACCTTTTTGTTACAATAAAGTTTTGCCTTTTACAGTAAACACGTGCTTTTTCCTTTCTCTATAAGTCGGCCTACGTTCGATAGCTATATCGTCGTTCTCATTTGTCCATATAAAACAACACTTATATAGTAAAAAAGGAGAAATAAAATTTTTTTGAACCAAACTTATCTTTTTTAAAGTGTCTCATCTTATATGGATTATGGTGATTTATAAAATATTCCTCTATTGAAATGCATTTATGGAAAAGTTTATAATGTAGTTCTTCTATGATAATACACTCTTTAGAATATTTATGTTATTATTTTTTCAATGAAGATAAAATTTTAAAAGAAATATTTGTAAATTGACCACAGAATCGAAATTGTCACACGAATAGAATCTTCTCTTCTTAACTGATTCAGTAAAAAGATGGAAATATCACTAACGGCACAAAAAAATAACTATTTTATCTAAGTACCTAAATAAGGAACACTTTACTCTTACTATAGACAAATAAAATGAATTTTTTCTGTCTACTATTCAGAAGATAAAAGAGAAATATACTCTTGGGACTGCAATACGTTTCTTTTAAGAGGTTTATGTTATTAATTATTTAATTTAAAATTATTTTAAAATGTTATTGTAAATTATAGACCAGTATGTTTAATTCATACATTTACTAGAATTTTAGATTACATTATTTTTCTTAGGTTATCTAAATTGATTAATTCTTCGTATTTTTTGTCTAATTTTCAACATGGTTTTACTTTTGGAAAATCCACTGAAAGTAATCTTTTAGAATTTTGGGATTTTATTGCTAAATGTATAGATGAGCGTTCACAAGTGGACGCTGTTTATATTGATTTACAAAAAGCTTTTGATAGTGTTCCTCATTTTTTATTAATTAAAAAATTGTCTTTGTTGGGTTTATCCTATAGGTATTGTGATTGGTTTACTAATTACTTTCAAGATCGAAAACATGCTACTTTTGTGAATAATTCTCTTTCTAATTATCTTACCGTTTATTCTGGTGTTTTTCAAGGATCTTTTACAGGTCCTTTATTTTTCAATATTTTTATAAATGATTTATTTTTATATTTTTCAAATTCTTTCTTTGATTGCAATATCTTATCTTATGCCGATGATATGAAAATTTACTGTAGGATAAGAAATTTAATAGATTGTTTGAATTTGCAAACAGCTTTAAATGGTTTAGATTATTGGCTTAATGAGAATAAAATGAATGTTAATATTAAAAAAAGTTGTATAATTTCTTTTCGTCTTATTAATTTTACTTATTTCTGGTAAATTAGTCATAAGAGTCGAACAAATCAAAGATTTGGGAGTTATTTTTCAAGCGAGTTGTAAATTTAATCTCCATGTTTATGAAATTTCTAAAAACGCCTGTAAGGTATTGTTTTCTGTTATTCGTTTTATAAAAAACTTTGTAAATGTTAATTTTATGATAAATTTATTTTGTTCTTTGGTACGGAGTAAATTAGAGTATTGTTCTTCAGTGTGGTCTTTCTATGTTGGAAATATAGGTTTGATCGATACTTTAGAAACTATTCAAAAGCGTTTTATTAAATATATTTTGTTTAAAAATCAAATGGTTTTTCATAGAAAGGACTATGAATTACATTTGTCTAATTTTGGTTTATCTTTATTATGTTATCGTCGAGTTTTACATGATTTAAAAGTTTTCTGCAAAATTGTAAATGGTGAAATGAATTGTTCTTATTTATTAAATAAAATACAATATAATTATGTGGAATATAGTATACGTAACTATAATTTATTTGTTATTCCATTTGCAAGAACAAATGTTTATAGAAATTCTTATTTTGTAAGAATTTTTTATTTACTTAAAGACTACAAAGAATTAATTGATTTTCAATTTATTGATTTATATTTTTGATTTGTTTTTTCGTTTTTGGAATTGTGTATTTTCTTTTTCATTTTGTTTTCTGTATTTTATTTTTCTGTATAGTAATAAAGGTAAGTAATAAAGATATTATTATTATTATTATTATAATTTCTATTAATTTTATGATTTTGGGAATAATTTACCAACTGATATTGATGTAGAGTATTTTTTTTCAGAAAGTATATACAGTAGCCTACATGACAATATATTTTACGATAAGAATATTACTATCAAAATAAAAATTCAGCTCCAAATTACCTAAGTTTCCTAAAACCAAAGTTTCCAAAAAATTTAAATTTAAAATTATGTACCATACTTATGATAAAAGCTTTCTTGTTTATTTGCAATAACCTATATTGCACTTAAGCAAAATTATAATATATTTAAATAAAATAAGTATAGAGCTCTTTTTTATTTTAATGATATTTACTTATAATTTTACTAAAGAATGAATGTTTATATTAGTGTGGCAATAGTGTGTCGATGATGTGTATGTAATAGGATGCAAAGAAATGACCCGCTCCATTGTGTTAGTCTGTATTGTCTCTGTAGAAAGGTTTAACCTGAAAAAATTATCGGTACAATAAAATGTTGTTATAACTTTTATATAACGAATTTTTTAAGAAAGCACACAACAAATATTAGTGTACGTAGTGTTGCCATACTTTCGAAAAATCCCTAAAATATATCAAAAATTGAAAATTCCTTTTCTGCTACTGTCAATTATGCGAAAAGTTGTCCCAATTCAGCGTTTAAATTATGTATTAGTTTGGTTTCCATTCTTTGAGATTTGGCCCAATTACGCGGCTGTCCCAATTAAACGGAATACATTGTACTTAAATATACTGTATATCAAAGCGAGTATACAGTATAATAAGCGAGACAGCTTAACAAATAAAAGAAATCCAAAAATCACTTTATGCAGGAAAACAATAATTTATTAGTAAATAAATAAATACAGAAATAAATACATAATAATGTGTGGTAACATTTTTCGGTCTCTTATGACTTGTATTTATTTATTTATTAATAATAAAATGTTGTTTTCCTGCTTAAAATACTTTATAGATTTCTTGTGAACAAATTTATTTTTCTATTAAAATTTAATTCTAGAAAACAAGATACAAAATTTTGTTAAAAAATAAAATTACTTTTTAAAAAAAATATTGATTCGATTAACATTTTACATTACAAGATCTCTTATTATATGATTTTGGTAATTGTGATAATTTGAAACAGTAAGAAAAGTAATGGTTGTGTTATCAAATTAACACTCATATTTTATTCAGAAAATAAGAAATAACAATTCCTGATAATTTTTAATCTATATTACGGATAAAAGATGACTGTAATATCCATAGGAATATAAATAAGCACACACATTATCCTATTAAAACTAAATGTTTATTCTTTTTTTAATTTTTAAATTTATTTTTCAATTTGAAATCTAAGTTCATTATCTAACTTATCCAAAACATAGATATTAATATATAATATAAAAGAGTGAGTTGCAATTGAATTTTATAAAAATTCAGTTATTTTTATAAACTGAGAGTTTTTTTTTAATCAAATGTTCATTTTTTTGTCTGATTATAAAAGAAATTTTAGATTTAATTTATAATGTATGGACAATAAATTTAGTTCCTATAAATATTTTAAGAAAATTCATAACTGCACACCAATATGCTATTTTGATTAAAAATATAATAATTCCTTTAAACAAATTTTCAGAAAATTTTACATATTTATTTAATATACATGTACCATGCAAATTATATATTGCAAGTTTTGAAGGAAAAAATAATAATTGCCAGTTGTCTTGTTTCTGTTGTAAATGACTACTACATCAATTCTTGTTTATTTCAGAGTGAAATTGTTCCAAATATTTAATAAAAATATTAAAGGATGAATTTATTCTATTTAGATTAAATCATCATCAACTTCTGTTTGATATCATATTTTATATAGATTATTAATTAACAATGAATTATTTATATAGCTGTATGCTATTTCCTTCAAAATTCAACTTTTATAAATTTGATTTTTTATATATTTCTAATGAAATTTTTTAAAGCACACTGTTGTTATCATTTTGAAGTTTATAAGAGTTTATTAAATAAAGTTTGGCTATTCTTTATCAATAATAGATTATGCTCTTGAAAACAAACTACGTACATATATTCTTAATAAACTGATTTATCTTTAGTATAATTAAATTACATTCCTAAGGAAAGGAAGCTTATGAGATTACCATCCTGTTTGGCATCTATCTAAGTCAAAAGTTATGAGTGGAGAATAGTTTGATTTTCATAAAATTTTGATGATCTGTTGTTAAAAGGCATCTTGATACTGCATCAATTAATTCTCTAAAATCATTATTTCTTCTGCAATCATTTAAAAATGACAAATGTTCAAACTTCTGAGATACTCTTAATATATCCTAAGTTCTTCATACAATTTTTATGAAGTTTTGCAATGATTGTCTTTGAATATGATCTTAATAATACATCATATCTTAATAATACATCATTTGATCTTTCATTTTTAAATAAAGGTAATGCATATTCAAATTTCATATGTTTTTCCTTAATAATTTGTGAATTATTTGATTTATTTTATATATATATATAAAATTTGATAGGATGATTAGGCTAAAGCTAAATATTAAGTAATATTAATTAACCTTATAGATTTATCAACAATATTAATATATATTGGATAACTCCCTCTATGTTAAAAAAATGAGGTCAGTCTACCCTGTTGATGGGTTGTTACTTTCACAAACATACATTCAGTGCTATAGTAAATTGACTTTGTTTTGGTGGCCAGATGTAGTCTATTTATTTTAGTAAGTGTGATGAACAGATCCTAATAGTTAATAAAAAATCAAATGATTATAGCGCTTTGAGCTCCGAATAAACTGAATAAACGTTTTTTTGTATGTATATTTATAGTGTTATTGATATAAATATAATAGTATTCCTGCTCAAAGTGCTATAATCATTTGGAATTTATAAGTAGCAGAGTAAGTGAACATTATACTTAATAAAAAGGGTGTAGTATCCCAATATGAAGTATCAAACTATTTTATTATAATAATTTTTTTATAAATACACATTTTCAATAATGTCGAATGAAATGTTCAAAATACTCCAAATTGTGCATTTTCCTAATTGTTTAATGTTTTGAAGAAATAATGAAAATTATCGGTTAGGTATTAATTTTCATAAATTATGAAAATTATCCAGTTTTATCAAACCAAATTGAAAATATGGTAATAAAATATAGTATTTCCTCATCTATAAAAGCTGTAACTTCTATCACCTGTTCTTTGCTTATTTTTACATTCATATGCTATACAACACTTAATCATAATGCAATAAAACAGAAAAACTATACAAATAGCAAGAAATGTTGTTTTCAACATTCAACTTAGCAAATGACAAC
>AYEL01056965.1:0-12297 GCA_000484575.1 Olivierus martensii | reverse complement strand
GAAAAATCCCTAAAATATATCAAAAATTGAAAATTCCTTTTCTGCTACTGTCCCAATTAAGCGTTTAAATTTTGTATTAGTTTATTAGTTTGGTTTTCGTTCTTTGAGATTTGTCCCAATTAAGTGGAATCCACTTATTTACTAAAATTGAAATAAATATGGGAATACTGTATTTTAATAATTATTTAAGAAAAATGTAATTTATTAGAAACTGATTAGTAAATTTGACTTCAGAGGGTTGCCATAGAACACTTCAACAAAAAATTTTTCATTAAAAAACTGAATAGTACATTACTTTAATTAAAAAAATTATTACAATAAATATATTCCAAATTTAGTCAATCAATTTTTTCATATGAAAATAAAAACCAAAAAAATATTTAATATAGCAAAAAATTTTTATACTTAATCACTAAGCACTTCGAGCAGGGAACTTTCCCTGCTCGAAGTGCTTAGTGATTGATTTATTAGGAAATGGAGCAGTGTATTGGTTTAATAGATTGTAAAATTTTTATACATTATTTTTATAGAAATAAGCATTTTATGTATAGCATTTTCTACTTTTTACAGGCAATCCTTGTATGACACAATACTTCTATAACATCGGTTTAATATAATTAGAATACTGTGGCAATCCTCATACAACAATATTTTTAGAACATGGTTTCACTTTAACAAGATTTAAAATCTGCATTAAACCTTAATTCTTTATAGCATGGTTTTGCATTATGAAATTTTTTAGAAACCTAATTATCGTGTATATTATTTCTCAAATAAGAAAATATCAATTATATAATCCTGCTATCCATAAATATCTTTATTTGTACCAAATCAGCTGAGAGATTAGGATATACAAAATCTGGCTTTATACAGTGATTTTATATCTGTGGGTCAGAGATACCCATTTTTGGCCAAAATGAATTATTGGCACAATCATATGGGTTTCTTGTCCTCTACCCACAGGTATACAACACTGGTGCTACATTAATAATTGGTGGAGTATGGTGCTTTTAAATAACACCAAGTCCATAAGGGAGAACAACGTAAAACAAACTCAAACTGCTCTCCTGTAAAATGTAGTAAATGTGACATAGTGTCCTATACCTCCGACCCACAGATATAAACTTTGTACTATTTTATAAATATTAAAAAAGCTCTTTTAATGTATTAAAAGAGACTTATAAGCTTGGGTATCAATCAGTGGTTCCCAATGTTTTTCTGGCCATGTCCCACCTAAACATTTCTAAAATCCTGATGTTCCCTGTGACATATAATTGTTTTTATTCAAAAAGTGAACTCGTATTCACGTGGAGGAAACCTAAGAGGCCATTAACTTGGTCCAAATAAGTTTCCAAAGAACATGAAATCTATGAAGGACAGTTGAAGTATTGAGGAAGAAATCATTAAGAAATTGTTAAAAAATAATAATATGAAGTGATATGAAAAAAAACAGCAAATAAAATTTCAAAATCAGTGTACATTCTGATTTTAATTTTAAAAATGTATATGTCACAATATATATTTATATACTGTATATGGGATCCTTAGAACCATAAGAAATGAAAAATTCACTGTTAATAACTCATTCTCGAATTACCTCCCTTAAAAATCAAATTGCCCCTCTGTGGAGTGTGCGCCCCATGTTGGGAACCACTGGTATAGATCAATTTCATTCTAAGCCATACTGTCATTATAAATTTCAACAGCTGACATTTCAAGGTATATATATAAAAAAATTCTTTTTCATTCTGTGCAGTTGTTTTTTTTTTTTTATGTCCTATCAAAAATGGAAAATAAAATGGAGATTTTCGCATGTCTTACTTTTTTATTACTGAAAATGTAAGAACGCGGTTCAAGAAAGAAAAAAGTTATGTAAAGTGTATGGAGAAGATAAAAAGTAAAAACGCTGTTCAAGCAAGAAAAAAGTTATGTGAAGTGCAGGGAAATGTAAGGCTGTTCAAGCAAGAAAAAAGTTATGATGTGAAGTGTATGAAGATGTTGTTAACAGAATGCTAAAAGTTATGTGAAGTATACGAAGATGACGTGTTAACAGAATGCCAGTAGCAAAACTTTTGCAAAATTTCATTCTGACAATTTTGATGTTAAAGATGCATCACATGCTGGAAGGTTAGTTGAAGCTAATGACAAAATAAAGGTATGATTGAAGCAAACTGCTGAATAACAACATGAGAAATTGCAACAAGATTGAATTTTTTTGAATTCAACCATTCACAACCAGTTGAAACATTGATATTTGGGTTCCACATGTTCTCAAAGAAAGATTTACTCTATTGCATCGACATTTGTGATTTGCTGCTCAAACATGAAGAAAATGATCCCTTTCTAAGCGGATCATAACTGTTGATGAAAAATGGATTGTTTACAACAAAGATGAATGTAAGTGATAATGGACAAGAAGAAATGAACTGACTCAAAGCACTCTGAGACCCCATATTCATCAAAAAAATGATGTTCTTTGTTTGGTGGGATTTCAAGGGATTTGTTTTTTTTTTGATGCTTCTTCCATACAATTCCACAAGTAATTCGGAGTGTACTGCTACCAATTGGACAAAATGTATTTTCAAATCAGTTAAATAAATTTGCAAAAGGTTGAAATAAATATGCAAATGCTATAAAGAAAGGGAATTTGATAAAATTCTATCATTTAAAATAAACATTTTGCAAACTTTGGGAGCATCCCATAACCAACTGGCAGAGTTAAAACAGTTATTATTATTAAATCTGGGGTTCTCTACTGGTCTCAGTTTCTCTGCAGAGATGAAAAATCGTCTGAGGAAAGACAATCTTTCCACAGGGACAGTAGAGAAATTATTATGTTTTAAGCGATGCTCCAGTCATTCTCTTTCAGGAAATGTTATCATTTTCCCATGATGCTTAGAACATCCATATACATAATGTCAATCTCATTCCAACCAATGAAACTACTTGTTACGTCACATTTCACCAGCACTGCGCAAACTCAATATCGAAGAAAATGGCGGTAAACAGACGTGATTATTTATCTAATTACACCACGCAACAAATATAAGCTTTGATAAGTGAATTGGAGAAATAAGCTATTCTATTTTGGAGAATATGATAGCGAATGTAATGTATCAGAGCAGTCATTGAGAAAAATGTGGAATGACTAAATGTGCAAAAGGGTAAGATTTTACTTTGAAAGCTGTCATTCACTCGGTCGTTTAAATTGTGTATGTTACTTTTTATATCTTTAATTTATTCTATTAGTTGTTGTTTATAATTACGATTATTAACAAAAACATGAACATTTCAGCGTATAAAAGTTTTTGTATTCATTGTGAACACAATGTTAATTTACATTGATAAATGGCAGCAGTCAAAGTAAAATTTTACTTAAACATAGAAATTTTAAATCATCAATTACACAATTGTTAACAAATTTTAAATACTGATATTAAATTGGAAAAATAAGGGTGATAAATAAATATTTATTAAATACATATTATATATTTAATGCATAGAATTCTAGAAAACAGAATTGATAAGATTCGATGAAAAATAATCCAAATTCTATGAATACAATCCATTCTCATTTTCTATATTTAGAACGAAATTAGAAAAGAAATTTCGGCAATCGGAAAATTTAGGACCCACCATCAGAGGCACCTATTTTTACCCAATAAACACAAAAAAAAACCGCTCAACGATAGTTCCACTGTATAATTTGGAATTGAATTTTATTTATATCACCTTTTATTGTTTTTTAATGTTTTTTGTTCCACCATCTTGATGCAATGGCACTCAACCGGTTAAATAAAAACATGTTAATATCCAATTGTCTATTGATCAAAATTATATTTTCGATATTTTGTTGAAATTCACTCAACCGGTTAAATAAAAACATGTTAATATCCAATTGTCTATTGATCAAAATTATATCTTCAATATTTTGTTGAAATTCTCTACTTGAGAAAAACTACAACACTGATGTATTTTAATTGAAAAAATGTGTATTTTAATTGAAAAAATGTATCCAATATGTGTAAATTTGATGGTAATTGCTTACGATGCCACAATTTCATTTTTTTAATTAATAATTAAATTTTTTAAAAAAATAGATCATCCAAAACACTCCAAGTATATTAATGTCTTTTAAATATTCTATTCCAAATGAAATTATATATTATTTTTTCTTTCAAAGCATTTAAATGTTGATTGTCTCGTCTGAGAGAGAGGTAAAGCTATTACTCTGCAGAGAAACAATTTTTGAGACACAAAAAGTTGTCTCTGACTAAATAGTCTCTTTAAAAGTACTGTAACATCAACTTAGAATGAGGAAATTATCTCTCTAGTGGAACAACCAGTCAGAAGCGATATTTGCTCACTGATATCAAATAGTTTGTCTAGAGAGAGAATTTTTGTTAAGAGTAGCATAGACCCCCAGTATAGACAGGTTTTACTGTATAAGCATTCATATACATTTATGTGTTTTTAATAATAGAGATGAGAAGAAATAAACATTTTCTTAGGAATAAATATAGCAGATCCCATTGATATTAAAAGATGTGCTATTGGACTATATAGGGTGTATCTTACCACCTGTACCACCCTTTTTTCTAAGAAATGCAATGAGGTAGGAAGTAGGATGTAAAATTTTGATAACTAAAGTATATCCAGAGAATTGAATGGTCATAATAAAAATTTTGTGGGCCCATAGGAAGTAGGGGCACAAGCAGTCAACTTTGAAATCTCCAATGAAAACATATGCCGATTTGGGCATTATTGGATAGAACTGTAAAACACAAACAACTTTTGTTTTGAAAGTTTTTTAATATCACCTATGGATTGTGAGATATCACACAAATAAGATGCTACCACATGTACTGCCGTTGGGCTAGTCAAGCAACATGAAGAAGAATCCAACAGAAGACGTCTGTGCACTCCATGGTGCACTCATAAAGGACTGAAACAAGTCAGGAAACCCTTGCTCTTGAGTATGGCTCTATGCCAAATTGTGATGGTGAAAGATTTGTTGCACCTATGGTTCAACTACTAAAATTGAGTAGCTAATCTGCATAATACTGCTTCAATAATGTTTTACCAACATAAGTAACACATGTATACAAAGCTGACTCCTTGTGCCCCTATTTCCGGTGGGCCCAAAAAATTTTTATCATGACCATTCGATTCTGGAGATATACTTTAGTAATCAAAATTTTTTCTCCCTACTTCCTACTTCATCACATTTCCAAAAAAAAAAAAAGTCTGATACAGATGATAAGATACATTCTGTATAAGATTATAGCATACTTATATTAAGAATATATAAGACAACTCATTGCATGAAGAAGATGCAATGCATCAGTTCACATATTCTCTATCATATCTCTGCAATATCTGATATTTAAATGTCTACAAAAATATTAATTTATGTTTAGTCATATATATCTACATATTTTAATTAAAAAAAATTCAAAACAAAAAGATAATGAATTTTGTTAGGAATAAATATGGCAGATTGCTCAACTAGCAGGAATACACAATGACACAACTGAATCAGTTTATCTTACACTCTTATGAAAAATTTTCCAATTTTTTATTGCCCCATGTATAAGCTGACTCCTCTTCAAAATTTTCCATCTTATACATGACTATATATAGTAGTTATTAAACAAATCAAAAAAATTCTGTTTTACTTAATCTAACAAATTTTTTAAGGCTTTTGGTACTGAATATACATTTTTTTTAATTATCGAAATATCATGTTATGTTTCAGAAGCAGAATAATATTTAGTGTTGCCTATTACTATTGTTTTGTATAGCTCTAAGTCATTGTAATGTACAGTACGTTTCAAAAAGATTGTCATCTAAGCAGAAGATGTTCAACTTTCTTACAATACTTACAAACCAATGAGATTAATCGGTTCAGGCCCAAATTCGAGTTTGCCGAGCTTTGGACGATTCCATTTATTTTTTCTAAGCAACAGGGTTAGGTAGGCTTAATGACAGGTGCTCAATCATTTTTTTCGAAAATTGATTTTGAGCATTTATTAGGAAAGTTTCAATTTATTAGTTACAAATTAATCTATATTATTATTAATTTTGACAAACTGCAGCATTATATAGTCGTAACTAAACGAGTAATTAAGCGATAAGTTGTTGAAGCACCAAGCGATGCACCGACAATAGCATAATGGCGACTACGGGAAGTATTTTATTTTATTGTTTTATTCGAAAATGTATACTTCTTTCTGCATTTGTAATAAAATTAAAAACTGTTCCAAAACGATTCTCATTGATAGTGTTTATATCCGTTAATTGATCAAATGATAAAAACCAAACGATATTTATTTCGTTTCCATGACGACAAAATCGTCGGATTTAAAAAAGAAAATATAAAAATTGAACGTGAGTGTCAAAATGAATTTTGTGTTATTGTCTGTTTTGGTTTTCTACTAATTTTTCAAATAAGAGTTTATATTTGTGTTCGATAATCAAATTTTTAGTTTATGTTTTATTGATACAATATAAATATATATTTTAATTGAAAAAAAAAAGTGTCTTTTATTCAATGTGTGTAAATTTGATGCTAATTCCTTACCTTGCTACAGTTTCATTTTTTTAATTAATAATTAAATTTTTCTTTTTAAAAATAGATCACCCAAACCAAAGCACTCCAAATATTTTAATGGTCTTTAAATATTCTATTACGTATTGTTTTTTCTTTCGAACATCTAAATGTCGATTGTCTCTTCTGAGAGATAGGTAAGGCTATCACTCTGCAGAGAGAGAATTTTTAAGAGACAAAAAGTTGTCTCTGACTAAATAGTCTCTTTAAAAGTACTGCAACATCGACTTAGAACAAAGAAATTGTCTCTCTAGCGCAACCAATCAGAAGCGACATTTGCTCATTGATGTCAAATAGTTTGTCTGGAGAGAGAATTTTTATTAAGAGCAACATGGACCCCAGATGTTTATTTGCTGTCTAAGTAAAATAACAAGAAACACAAACAACAACCTATGGAAGAATGGTATAGCATCTATCAAATACCCAATGAAATAAAATGATCAAATATTAGCTATTTTATGCAAAACTTACAAGGAGGAAGTTAAATTAGTGTAAAAATTTTGTGGAAATGATGCTATGATTATCAACTACATTGAGAAATATTGAATTGAAATATTTAGTGAGAGACAGAATTTATATGTTAGAGAAATTACAAACAGCATTGTAACATCAAAAGATGCAAACTTATTGGAACTTTCTCGTTGATAAGAAATAACTATGAAGTGCACTCAAAAATACATAAAACTCAAAGCACAATAGCAGGATTCAATTAATTATAAAATCATTTTCAGCCCTATTATGAGTTCTCATCGGTTATGCATTGAAAAGTATGTTGGATATACCAAAATTAGTACATTTAAAAATTACATTTTTTTTCACATGCATTCTAAATTTTTTTTACATTTCTTAATAACCAGATATATTAAAGTAAGTAAATAAAGATAATGAGAAAATTAAAACATTCCTTTCATAATAAATAAATTAAATATGAGTAAGACCAATAACATTACTATTAAACAGAAGAACAAAATATATTTAAAATTGTTGGTAAATGATATAGGATAGACCAGGGCTGCCCAACCTTTTCATGATTGTGAGCTACTTTTTTCACCGGAGCGATATAGCGATCTACCGATATCCAGGGAATAAAAGTACAGAAATAGCAATGTCATCTATATAATTCAAAATTTATTAAGTAAAATAAACAATTCTTCACAACATGAAAATATGAAAATAATTACGAATACATAAACAAAAATTTTAATGCGATATTTGGCATCGTGTAGATTTTGCAGTTGATTCAAAATTTTGATTATTTGATGAAAGAGATAATTTAAAAATTTTTACGAACATATTTTGTGGTGAATGTAAGTTGAATTTCAAATCTATAATTTTTGCTTGTTGTATTTCGGAGTCTTTCGAATATTCATTTTTCATAATTGGAGAGCATTGTTTGAAAATGTCTTTCGATATCAAGGCCGGATCATCACATAGACAAATGAGACAAATGTCTAGGGCCTGGTTTTTTGAAAGGCCTGGTCAAACTGTCTATTTTGAAAAGATTTGTAAATTAGATAATTTACTTTTCTGTTGGACAACTGTATATAATAAACTAATAAACAAAAATATATTGCTTTTTATATAGTTAATGTGAATTCTAAAATGTAAAGAAAATGTATTCTTATGTTTCTTCTTATTGAAAGTAATTCTTCCGATAATTTAGAATATTTTTATAGCGATAAGAATAATATTAACTAATTTATTGTTGCATATTAAATATTTTTTATTATTAAAAATTTAAGATTTGTTTTAGTTTTTCACATTATTTAGTTTTGTTTTATTTATTGTTTTATATTTTTTGTGTGCTCTATTTCTTGAGGGAGAGGGAGGGGGCCCAGTAAGAAGAAAATGTCTATGGCCCCAAAGTGGGTTAATCCGGCCCTGTTCAATATTTCCGTTTATTGAAATAGCAACAACTGAATTACATATTAGACAAGAGCATTTGACATTAACCATGGAAAAAAGAAATCATGCTCCCATTCATCATGGTAATGATAAGTTTTAATTTTCTCTTCTATGCTCATAATTATGGCTAAAAGATCACATTATTTAGTTTTGTTTTATTTATTGTTTTATATTTTTTGTGTGCTCTATTTCTTGAGGGAGAGGGAGGGGGCCCAGTAAGAAGAAAATGTCTATGGCCCCAAAGTGGGTTAATCCGGCCCTGTTCAATATTTCCGTTTATTGAAATAGCAACAACTGAATTACATATTAGACAAGAGCATTTGACATTAACCATGGAAAAAAGAAATCATGCTCCCATTCATCATGGTAATGATAAGTTTTAATTTTCTCTTCTATGCTCATAATTATGGCTAAAAGAGAAAAAAATTAAATAATTGAAGAAGTTTATTTTTTAATAAATTTAATTCTTTTAGTGCCGAACAACGATATATTGTTGTCCGGAACTGAGTAGTGTAATAGAGAAAGAAAAGACATTTGAATCTGTAAACGCATTTGTCCAACAAACTTTTGCTTACTCATCGAAATAATCTTCATTTATTGTTTTTGATATATTATTATATTCTACCGATTGATCTAAACTGTTATTACTTAATAAATGATAAAGAACACAAAGAACGAAAACATGTAGGGATAACTTCACTATTCTTGTTTCAACAAGAACCTTTACTACATATTATTGTTAACAAGCGAGTTGATCGGAAGTTGGTTGGAGGTTTGCGATCGACTAAAACGCTTATTGTGATTGACTGGTAGCTCACGATTGACAGGTTGGGCAACCCTGATATAGACCATATCGTTACAAAGCATAAGAGGCCATTGCTTTTTAATGTTTGTCATTGTCATTTTCAATTTAATCAAGTGTTTATCCTTATTAAATTGGTCTTACTATATTATTTCCAGGCCTGGCTTAATGTTATAGGATCTAACTTGTTGGATATCTTCATTCTTCATTTTTTATCATATATGATAAAAAAAAAAATGAAGGATTTTATGTTCTCAACAACTCTTCCCTCTTTTGGATTATCTGTCATTCTTAATAATTCTGCATCTTCCCCCTTACATCTATAGCGCAAGTATAAACCCTCTAGGATAGTACTGTTTTATATGTTTTAAATTTATTATCATTCTTATGTTCCTTTAAACATTTAGCTAAAGAGGGATATATAGACTATATGCATTTCTTCTCTCTCAAAATCTTTATTCGTGATTGATAAATTTATACGCCTGCTTTTTTTTTATGCTCAAAATCTGATCTTTATTATTCCTAATCACATTGAAGAGTATTCTTTCTAGTAAATGCTATGATTTTTTTAGTCTCTCTGTTAGCCTCTTTAGATTAATTATAGGTTTACACATCTGTACCAGATGGAATTTTCTTTCTCTTTTCTGTAAGCCAGGCATATTGCTGCATTTTTCTCTCCTCTTTAATTGAATGTTATGGATGTTTCTTCTAACTTTGACTATAAATGCATTACCATCTTAATCTGATTTAGGATCCATTCTAATTTTTCATTTTGGCTGTTTGTGTGTTACAATGTGCATCAACTCCATTTTAATAATACTCTAAATGCTGCCATCTTATATATTCAAGCTCATTAAAGGTGTTACTTATGAATAAAGGCACATATGTGTCTTTTTTTCTGAAAACTCTGATATGATAGCCACCATTTTTAAACTTTATTAGTATGTCAGGATAAAAGATTTAGCTAAAAAATTTTAACATTTTAAAAAACTTTTAGAACACTGCATTTAAAAATTATATTTTCACATGAGTTTTTGGAATACATAACATTCTTTTCAGTGTATAACTGATGGGTTCATAATAGGGCCAATTATTTGCTTGCTTTTAAAGGCTATATTTTCATTTCTTTATGATTTAAATAATAGTTTTTCTATCTAAACTATTAATTTTTGGCCTTTACTTAATTTTATATGATTAGAATGCATTACTGAGAACAGAATCCCCGATTTTAACATTGTCTTAGGGAAATCAATTCTTGATTTGAGTTCATATTTTATAAGCATATTTTAAGTCCCGATTAACTTATAAAGTAAGAAAAATAGTATAGTCTACATTTATAAAAAGTATAGGTATTCCCTGACATACAAATATACTCCATAAGTCTGAAACTTATGTAAAATAGACATCTTATTCTATTTACTGCTTTTACTCATATAAACTACAACTAAAGAAGCACTTTCCATGGTTGAGATATTTTGTTAAAAAGTAGCTAACATTAAATACTAATCTTAGCACTAAGACAGGTACAGAAAAATAAACAACTATGCAATTGCAGAAAGTACATTTGGTTTTATTAAACCCACTCCAGTCTGCATACAAGTGTTCGAACGAATAGAAATCAAAATTATTTTTTTGATTACTATTCATTCAAACACTTGTATGCAAACTGAAGTGGGTTTAATAAAACCAAAAGTACTTTCTGCAATTGCATGGTTATTTATTTTTTTGTACCTGTCTTAGTACTAATATTAGTATTTATTTATGAAGACAGTGGTTTATTAATTCTTAATACGTTAATACATTATGTAGCTAACGTTTTTGGCATTTTTTCCCATCCTCAGGCCACATAGAAAATCAAATAACTTCAAATATTTAACGCAATAAAATATAGAATGTTCACTCTATTTTTGCTGTTAAGTGTTTGAAGTTGTTCAATATTCTATGAAGCTTGGATGGCAAAAAATGCCAAAAAATATTAACTACTTTTTAATAAAATAATCTCAATTGTAAAAACTGCTTTTGTTGAAAAATTTTTTTACATGAGTTTTACTACAAAACTTTTTCTTTTTTTTTTTTTTTAAAAAAAATAATTAAATTTTTATTTTTTTTTAAATTTAATTTTTTTTTTTTTTTTTTTTTTAGTTAGTATATAAAAATTTATATTTGCAAGATATAAATCCAAATATGTTTACATTAATATGAGCATAAAGATCATATTTTATTTATGTTTTATGTATTATTTGTTGATCTTAAATATCATATTACTAGTACATCATCATACCATATATATTGTTTCTCTTTTGGGTGGATTGCTATATGGCACCATAATGATATAGGTTCATTCCCAGTAATCCACTTGCTTTAGTTCTTCCAACTTCTATAAAATTTGAGTTATTAAAATCCTTTAGTCTCAGTTATTAGAATAAATTGGGGAATACTTATATAATGTATATTACCATAGAGTAAAATTTTCAGTTTTACTTACTTAAAAGTTCTATAAAGTTTGTACATTTAAAATATATCCATGATGAGATTTCACCCAAAATTTCATAATTTTATATATTATGTTAATAAAATGTCTTAAAAAGTCTCCTAAAAAATGTTATTTTCATTTTTTGTTGTGATTTAAATATTTAGTGCCATGTATTAATGGCACTTGAACTAAACATTAGATTACAACATGTGGGCATGTGCATATTTTAAATATTTTTCCACTTATATAGGTAATTGGCAACAGTTAACAATAATCTCAAGATTTGAATAAATATATATTTTTTTATTTTAGAAGTTATCTTGATCTATTTTCTATAATTTTAAATTTATTTTTTGAATTCTTATTCACAGATATCAAAACTTTATTAGGTTCTGAATGTGGTAATAGTTGTGGTTTCAAATAATGATAGAAGTGATATAATTCCAAACCCAACAAAAAGAACTTGGGTTAATTATATTAGAAAATTTGATCATTCATATATTGAAT
>AYEL01056959.1:0-21095 GCA_000484575.1 Olivierus martensii | reverse complement strand
ACTTGTGCAGTTGTTGTTTTTTTAATAATATTATTGAATCTTGGTTTTAAATATCAGTTGACCAATTAATCTTTTTATATATAATTTTAGAAAAATAAAAATTGCTGCTGCTTTTCTTTCAAAATTTAAAAAATGGATAATTTTTTTTTACTCAAAAATGACGATGATTAATGAAAAATATAGTCAAAATGAATTTGAAAATTTTAATTTTTGATTTTGAGCATAAATTGTATAAAAGTATAGAAAGATGATAGGACGAAATCTAAAGAAATTTTCAATTGGGTGTACACCATTTTATTAACAACTAATGCTTTTCGGAAAGATTACGTTTGTATAGAATTCCATTTCGTAGAGAATAATCCTTAAGTAGAACAAGAAAAATTGAAAATCGTCTCTTGTTCTACTTTCACTTTTCGGAAGGAAATCATAATCCCAGACAATGAGTGAAAACATGAATGGGATCTTTCCTCTACTTCTTTAAATAAAATAGTCAGTGTCTGATTTTAGGAAATACTGATTTTTTTAAACACGTGATAAATTTCTGTCGAATATCGTTATATAAGCTATGTTGGATTTTTTAACGAAAACAGGTTTCTTTATTAGGTCTACTGCAGATAAAAATGTTAAAGTAATGATTTCGCTAACTGAATAAATATTGCAATATTTTTATTAAATTGAAACTGAAGGAGAATATGTATGACTATTTCTAAAGGAAAATTATCTTAGTAGAAGAAACGTTTCATATATATGATGATCGATAGAACTCGAGTTACGGTCCTTTTTATCTCGAAGAGAACAAACAATTTATTGGATTGACTTTTTGGTTTTGAGTGTTTCTATCAAATGGATCGGTTGGCATTGTTGTTTGGAGAAATTTCTTTGAAGAAACTAAATTATATTTTAATTTTAATCCAAATATTTAACGATTAAAAATTTAATTTACATAAAATTCACATTCTTTATTCTACTTGTAGAAAAATTAAAATACGTTACTCGAACGCCAATTAATCTATATTTAATAATATTTTTCAAAACGAATATTTATTTTTTTTAAGGTATGAAGAAAAATAAAACAATCTTTACCTGGCAGTATATTATACTGTAGTTAGTTTGAGTAGGAACGAAGCCAAAATGTGCAGCGAGCCGAAACTATGCTGCGTACGATTTTCAAAATCTTAAAAATCGTAGTAGTTGTACAGTAAATTCGTAGTCGTCTATGTACTACCGGAATATAAAAATAAGATTACGACTTGTCTAGACAATTTTATTGATGTTTTTTAATTTCCTAAAATACTATAAAGGTTTTTATACTATTTTAGATCTTCATAGTGTAATACAGTACACCCTGTTTCGTTCTCTTTAAACGTGTATTTTGTCCGAAAATTTCTTTATAACGTGCGCAAAAGTTATAAAATATTAATCTTACTTTAATTCATAAATATAAATTAGCAGATTATAATCAGAATTTCGGTCATTTCGAAATTATATATTAGTTTTTTCACCCCACCCTAGTCAAAAAATTCATTTATTCCATAGTTTAGTTTTTAAATTCCAACAAATATAAATTGGAAATAAATTTATTGCTTTTCTAATTTACTTTATAATATTAACATTGATTAATGTTTTGGTATTTTTGTTAATTTATGAAATCTTAAATATGCTAACAAAAAAAAATTAACTATTAATATCTTAATATGCTAAACAATTCATATAAAAGCTAATGATTTATATTAGGTTATGCATCCTTAATGAAGAAAATTGATCCCTTAAAAAAATTACTATTATTGCACAGTTAGGAAATGGAGACAAAAAAAAAAAATTAGCTCACTACTTTAAATCTGATTATTATAAACTAATGTATATAATATTTTCTTATAAATATACCCATATTTTTAATGTAATTAATTAAATAAAAATAAGCTATTTTTATTATTTAAACAAAATAAAAAAAAGTCATCTTTTGAATATTCATAAAATATCAAATTAAAATTATATAAATAATTAATATAAAAGTAATATCGATAGTCACAAAACATAAACGTAATTTAATAGGAAGTATGAAGGAGAAAATATGTTAATTTGTCGAAGAATTTATTCAGATATATTATTAATAAATTCTATTTAATATTGAACACAATAATTGTCATTTATTAACACCTCATATTTAAATTATTAATCATCTTTTTAGTATGAATTTTTAACTAAAAAATTCAGTTTTATTAATAATGGTGGGACTCATTCTTTATGAAATAATAACTTTTTCCGTAATTATAAACACGTAACTCAAATACCAATATAATGCTGTGTATATAAATTTAAAAAAAATCTAGGAAATAATCAGTGTAATGACACTGTTTTTGTATGGTATACGAGCCGATTCATTTCAAACGCTGTTATGACTCGTTTCTTTTTTCTAATATAAACACGAGGAATGTATTTGTAACATTATTATACACAAACCTCTCATTTTGAAGAATATATTGACCTTATACAAGAACGATACTTTCTTTCATGTTGGAAATGTGTACAGGAAATAATAATGTCAGTTATTGATCTGTTAACTAATTGTACTCCCAGGATGACTCATGGGTTCTACAGAAAACCGCTTGATATACTTAGATAATAAGTTGAGATTAATTCACAGATTTAATATAACATGCCAGACTTAATTTTTATACCAAGTGGAGAAATGAAGAAGTTGTGCTCTTTTGAACTAATATGTGACTCTATTATGAGATAATAGGCACTTTATCTCGTTCACCACTCCGCTAATTATCGGTAATTCATTAAATTTTGAGAATAATTAAAGAAAACAGATCCGTTTTCTTTAATTATTCCTAAAGAGGCCCTCGAAAGAGGAAGGAGAGTTGATTGATTGAGTTATTATGTGAAGAAGTGCGAGCAATTAAAAGAAGATCGATACCAAAAAGAATAATATATAATTTGATTCGATAAAAGTATTTAATTTTTTTGTTTAATATTTATTATTTAACAGAACAATAATAATAATCAAAAATTTTATTTTTAAAAAGTAAAAAAAATTTTTCCAATGTATATAATGAATGAAATATATAATTCTATTTAATATATCTGTTTACTGTCATTACTCACAAAATGAATTAGTAATTTTAATACATAATATTTTTGTAATTATTTAAGTCAGTTTTTTTAATTATTAAATAATAAAATTCAAATTTATAGTATTTTTCATTTGCATTCAGGTTTTAAATATCAGTTGACCAATTAATCTTTTTATATATAATTTTAGAAAAATAAAAATTGCTGCTGCTTTTCTTTCAAAATTTAAAAAATGGATAATTTTTTTTTACTCAAAAATGACGATGATTAATGAAAAATATAGTCAAAATGAATTTGAAAATTTTAATTTTTGATTTTGAGCATAAATTGTATAAAAGTATAGAAAGATGATAGGACGAAATCTAAAGAAATTTTCAATTGGGTGTACACCATTTTATTAACAACTAATGCTTTTCGGAAAGATTACGTTTGTATAGAATTCCATTTCGTAGAGAATAATCCTTAAGTAGAACAAGAAAAATTGAAAATCGTCTCTTGTTCTACTTTCACTTTTCGGAAGGAAATCATAATCCCAGACAATGAGTGAAAACATGAATGGGATCTTTCCTCTACTTCTTTAAATAAAATAGTCAGTGTCTGATTTTAGGAAATACTGATTTTTTTAAACACGTGATAAATTTCTGTCGAATATCGTTATATAAGCTATGTTGGATTTTTTAACGAAAACAGGTTTCTTTATTAGGTCTACTGCAGATAAAAATGTTAAAGTAATGATTTCGCTAACTGAATAAATATTGCAATATTTTTATTAAATTGAAACTGAAGGAGAATATGTATGACTATTTCTAAAGGAAAATTATCTTAGTAGAAGAAACGTTTCATATATATGATGATCGATAGAACTCGAGTTACGGTCCTTTTTATCTCGAAGAGAACAAACAATTTATTGGATTGACTTTTTGGTTTTGAGTGTTTCTATCAAATGGATCGGTTGGCATTGTTGTTTGGAGAAATTTCTTTGAAGAAACTAAATTATATTTTAATTTTAATCCAAATATTTAACGATTAAAAATTTAATTTACATAAAATTCACATTCTTTATTCTACTTGTAGAAAAATTAAAATACGTTACTCGAACGCCAATTAATCTATATTTAATAATATTTTTCAAAACGAATATTTATTTTTTTTAAGGTATGAAGAAAAATAAAACAATCTTTACCTGGCAGTATATTATACTGTAGTTAGTTTGAGTAGGAACGAAGCCAAAATGTGCAGCGAGCCGAAACTATGCTGCGTACGATTTTCAAAATCTTAAAAATCGTAGTAGTTGTACAGTAAATTCGTAGTCGTCTATGTACTACCGGAATATAAAAATAAGATTACGACTTGTCTAGACAATTTTATTGATGTTTTTTAATTTCCTAAAATACTATAAAGGTTTTTATACTATTTTAGATCTTCATAGTGTAATACAGTACACCCTGTTTCGTTCTCTTTAAACGTGTATTTTGTCCGAAAATTTCTTTATAACGTGCGCAAAAGTTATAAAATATTAATCTTACTTTAATTCATAAATATAAATTAGCAGATTATAATCAGAATTTCGGTCATTTCGAAATTATATATTAGTTTTTTCACCCCACCCTAGTCAAAAAATTCATTTATTCCATAGTTTAGTTTTTAAATTCCAACAAATATAAATTGGAAATAAATTTATTGCTTTTCTAATTTACTTTATAATATTAACATTGATTAATGTTTTGGTATTTTTGTTAATTTATGAAATCTTAAATATGCTAACAAAAAAAAATTAACTATTAATATCTTAATATGCTAAACAATTCATATAAAAGCTAATGATTTATATTAGGTTATGCATCCTTAATGAAGAAAATTGATCCCTTAAAAAAATTACTATTATTGCACAGTTAGGAAATGGAGACAAAAAAAAAAAATTAGCTCACTACTTTAAATCTGATTATTATAAACTAATGTATATAATATTTTCTTATAAATATACCCATATTTTTAATGTAATTAATTAAATAAAAATAAGCTATTTTTATTATTTAAACAAAATAAAAAAAAGTCATCTTTTGAATATTCATAAAATATCAAATTAAAATTATATAAATAATTAATATAAAAGTAATATCGATAGTCACAAAACATAAACGTAATTTAATAGGAAGTATGAAGGAGAAAATATGTTAATTTGTCGAAGAATTTATTCAGATATATTATTAATAAATTCTATTTAATATTGAACACAATAATTGTCATTTATTAACACCTCATATTTAAATTATTAATCATCTTTTTAGTATGAATTTTTAACTAAAAAATTCAGTTTTATTAATAATGGTGGGACTCATTCTTTATGAAATAATAACTTTTTCCGTAATTATAAACACGTAACTCAAATACCAATATAATGCTGTGTATATAAATTTAAAAAAAATCTAGGAAATAATCAGTGTAATGACACTGTTTTTGTATGGTATACGAGCCGATTCATTTCAAACGCTGTTATGACTCGTTTCTTTTTTCTAATATAAACACGAGGAATGTATTTGTAACATTATTATACACAAACCTCTCATTTTGAAGAATATATTGACCTTATACAAGAACGATACTTTCTTTCATGTTGGAAATGTGTACAGGAAATAATAATGTCAGTTATTGATCTGTTAACTAATTGTACTCCCAGGATGACTCATGGGTTCTACAGAAAACCGCTTGATATACTTAGATAATAAGTTGAGATTAATTCACAGATTTAATATAACATGCCAGACTTAATTTTTATACCAAGTGGAGAAATGAAGAAGTTGTGCTCTTTTGAACTAATATGTGACTCTATTATGAGATAATAGGCACTTTATCTCGTTCACCACTCCGCTAATTATCGGTAATTCATTAAATTTTGAGAATAATTAAAGAAAACAGATCCGTTTTCTTTAATTATTCCTAAAGAGGCCCTCGAAAGAGGAAGGAGAGTTGATTGATTGAGTTATTATGTGAAGAAGTGCGAGCAATTAAAAGAAGATCGATACCAAAAAGAATAAAATATAATTTTATTCGATAAAATGTACATTCCATGTTTCTTTCTCTCTATTAAAATCCTTATTATTGAAATTAAAATAATATTAAACACAATTTTATGTTGGCCGTAATAAAACAAACTGCGCCTCTATAAATCGACTTGTTTTGATTTATTTTTCTTGGGTTCACAAAAAAAGAACCTCCAGGCTTACCAATTAACAAATTTCGATGTCCTATAACACTTATTTTTTGGAATGTAGAGATATTTAAAAAATACAGATATTTCCGACAATTAAAATTTAAGCCAATTAAAATTTGGGTTAAACCACAGTTTTGAGAAAAAATTTTTATAGTCTCTCTGTTGGTATGAAATAAAAAATATGGTTTTGTGCAATTTTATGTTTTTAAACTGCTTTTTAGAAGCAATAAAAAGTAACAAACTTTATTTTCTATTAAAATATGGTTTTGTGCAATTTTATGTTTTTAAACTGCTTTTTAGAAGCAATAAAAAGTAAAAAACTTTATTTTCTATTAAAAAAAAAAATTAATTTAAAATTTTATAAGATGAGTTAATGATTTGCGAGAGAATTTTTTAGCATGAACACGAAAAATGAAGCGAAACATTTATGCATGTATGAAGAGTATAACTAGCGAAACCACGTCACAGAACGTTATTCAGAAAGTCATCCCAAAATTCGGTTGAATAAGAGTAAACTTCCACTGAGCCGCGGATGACGTGGCGAAGACCTGTTGTTTTGCGACTTGTGCAAAAGCTGCAAAGAAATCGAAGCTTCGATCCAGACCGATGTGGAAAAAAAAAAATAAAAGACTAGAGAGAGAAAACGAAAAAAAAAAAAAAAAAAAACCGATGTGGAAAAAAAAATAAAAGACTAGAGAGAGAAAAAAAAAAAAAAAAAAAAAAACGTTTCTTCTACCGATAGGTGGCGTGATTCTATGGCGCCGCACGACTGCATCGCGAGTCGAGCTGTCTCGAAGCTTCTCTTCTAAGAAGAGCAGTGACGTCACTCCGGGAATCCCACCAAACTTTTTTTTTTCTAATACTCATCCGACGGCAATTCGTCGCCGAAGTAAGAGCATATAAGCAGTATAAGAGAGAGCCTCAGGCTAACTGTCGAAGATAAGAGTCACTGCTTGGCTGAGTCTTACCTACTGCTACGCTTTAGCACCGATGTTGCCTGCACTTCCAAAAACATACTCGGGATGCCCTGCACGTCCGAATTTAAATATAAGGTAGGCACAATTATGTATTAATTCTCCGTATTCACAGTTATTTTTTTTCATCTCCGTTTGTTCGCTCGAAAATATTGTTGCGTAGTTCGTTCGTCGGTCGCGTATTACCTGCTTGTCTGCGACATTTATACTTTTTTTTCCTTTTTTTTATATATATATTTCGTCTGATCTAGGCACGGTGCCTATCCTTAAATAGGCAATATTTTTTTTTTTTAATTTTTAAGGTAATTTTATTTATATGCGTAGCAATTTTTTCGCGCTTGTAGTTTTAATTGATAATGGTGTGCAGTATTTTAATAAATAAATAGCGGATCGTTTTATGCATTAATTTATTTATTATTTACTGGTCGAAATTATAATTATAGTTTGGGAAATTCGGTAGAAGTGAAGGTTATGCACCGAAAATTAAATAATAAACCGGAACAGTTCTAATGAGGTCATTAATTAAGAGGGAAGTTAAAAAAATTTTTTTTTTCTTTACGCGATATTTTAAAATTATTTTATCAAAATATTATTCTCGAATAAAAATAACTGCAGTTACATTCTTTATCTGAAATTATAAGTCTGTCGTGTAAAAATAAAAAAAATATATATATATGTGTGTATGTATATATAGTTCATCGACCGTCTGAATGCCGTCTGCATTCGTTTATTGCTAGCAAAAAAAAAAAAAAAAAAAAAAAAAAAAAAAAAAAAAAAAAAAAAAAAAAAAAAAAAAAAAAAAAAAAAGTATTGCTCCTGACGTCAACAATCTTCTACCATCTTTGTGATAGTCTGTGTTTCAGCACATTTACGTCGCTGTGGAAAAATGTATTTCCGACAGTTTTCTCCTAAAAAGACACTGATGCTATTTGTGGATTTGTATGCGAAGAATCGTCGCATCGCCTGTTTTAAAAATGTTTACAAAATTCGATACTTCGCATCAAACGGGAAAAAATATATATATTTAGAGATATATATTTTTTCTCATAAAAGTGCCCTAGCTGGAAAGATTAGGATTAAGCAATTTTATAGTTTTAGTTTTTAAATCGGTTGTGAAAGCTAGATAACTAGCGTAAAGACGTTCGGCGGTATTCTATCGTAAACAGTGAGTGGGATTGTATCACCACCTCTCCCCAACACCACAATGGCCGCAGAGGATTAGGTTTCTACTCTCTGCACGTGCAACTTCACTCCCTTTTTTTTTTTCCTTCGACTTCACCTCTGGTACTTAGTAAAAAATTGATAAGGAACAAAATCGTTTTTTATAAACACACTAGCCGAAGAAGAGAAACGGTAAGAAAGTTCTTTTTTTTTGTAATCTATCTTATTATCGAGATGCGATTCCAGACGAGAGGGGAGAACGTGTGTGACGTGTAGCCACCTGTTGGACGAGGTTTTCGAAGTCTGACGTTCTCGCAGACACAAGCAGACTACATCGTCGCCCGCTACTTGTACACTGTCTCGCTACCGGTCTGAAATGCTGGGTCACTGGCCGCAATCGGCTGGCTGCACGGCAAGCATCGCTGCCTTCGACGACTGTCTGATGTAATCAGCCTTTATTTCACTTTTGTCTATCAGTCTGTGTCTCGTCTTAATTCTTCTTCACAATTTATTAGCTCTCTTTATCCCCGTCTAGTCTTCCGGGTTGACGATCTCTTCGCTTCTATCCGCGCTACCATTCTAATCGATACTACCAAAATTGTCACTACTTTTCTCTCCATTCTTAATTGTCTTGGTATCCAACGATTCGAACTCGATCCCTTATTTCCGCCTCACTTGTGACTAATGTACCATGAGTCAACATTCGTTACTCGAGCCAAATTCGAAAGCGTGTTTTAGAAACTTAAGATTGCAATTATACTACTACTACTACTACTACAATTATAAATTCTCTTTTTTGTTATCAATCTGTACGAGTCGCCATTAACTCGATATAAAAAAAAAATTTCTGGTATTTGGTACAATATCGCCCTGCATACCGTTGAAAATCTTACTTTCTTAAGTTTATTAATATAAACTAGAGATTAACAACAATACCTTACATAATCCAACAGCCACCAGAAAATCAATAAACGTGAAGACTACCAATATATCATAAACTCTGCTATTTGTAAAATTCATTCATTTGTAGGAAGGTAAATTAGCTTGATATGCTGAATTCTAACTCGAGTTCTTTAACTTTTATGGAATAATTTTAAAAATTTAATAATTCCTTGCATACTCTGACCATCCAAGAGAAAAAATCATAGATTTCGACTTTCTTTTTCGTAGAATCGAATTTAATATAAAAACAGTTTATTTATAGCCACGCATTTAAATGTTGAAAAAGATGAAGAATATAGTTTTTCACTATGAAATTCGTGCAATTTAGATGCTCGTATCATCTGACAATATTATGCAATCGTTTCATCTGGTCAAGAAAATGCAGTCTCTGGTAGAACCAGGTGTGCAGCGTCACCTGCCCAGTAAAGCATGCAATACCTATGCTAGAGGGATGTAGAGCGGAGGATAAAATGCATCTAGATGAAAAAATAAATAAATCTTCCTTTCCAAACACGTTTAAATGTAAGAATTATGGAAATAAAATTAGATCGAGACATAATCCAATAGGACGAGTCATTTCTCATTATTGTTTACTGAAAGGAGGAGATGATTTAAGAATGAAGTTTTGTAGAGCGAGTTGTCCGAGTTGATAAATTTTTACTATCTCAACGAGAAGAGAATTTAAATAGCCGATGACGTATTTCGAGATTAAGCTTCTTTAGTTGGCTGTAAATTAATTAATCGCCGCTCAATAAACGCTTTCGTAACAGAGATTCTTTTACTAACTTCACAAAATCCATCACTTCTTCCCCGCCCGATATTTCGGAAATTGTAACAGGTGTCATTAGCTGGAGGGCTAATGTTCGTTCTTCATTAATTTCGGCCAACCCCTGTTCTTTGGCAGGTGTCCCCGAATTAAACAGATGTTTATTCCGTCAAGAATAGCACGTGACTAACCTTTAGGGAAAGACTAAAAAGGTCAATATTCATTAAAAGAACATAAGGAAGTACTTATGACTGGATCTTTTATAAGATAGTTCGCTTTGGTACAAGAATGGGGAATTGAACCATGTGGGAGCATCATTGGAAAGAGGGATATCGCCTTGTCTAATAAGCCGATCTTTAATGATGGAAGGAAAATATGGAGTGTAGCAGGATGAGGGAATATTCCCCACCAGCAACCGACCTCTCTATTGTTGTCTCCTGGACTCCTTACACAATCTGCTAAGAGTAGGAGCAGGTGGTATCCACTGCGGTGCCTCTGGGCTTGTTTGTTGGAAGAGACCACGTGGCCTCATCTCAGAGACAGATGGCGAGGGAGGAGGAGATATGGGGGAGACCCCAAGTCGGGTGAGCAGCACGTGCTGCACGCGCCACGTTTCTGCGCCTCCCCCTAACAGACGGTAGAAGTTTGGGAAATGGACGGTGGCCATGGTCGAATGCACATTGTCAAATGACTCCCTGACAACTGTGACACACCTGGACTGGTAGAGGACAGATTTATACCGGGTATATTAGTGGTTCGGAGAATATCTACAGCCCACGCAAGCGCAATAACCAGCCTTACAAGAAGTTTGTCTTTTCCATGTCCATTTTGTCTTTTCAATTTTTAATGCATGTTCCACCTTTAGAACTGACTCCTTCAGGTAAATCTCTCATTTACTTAACACTATTTAAGTCATTTTTTTTTAAACAGGTAAATTATATTTAACTAGAAAATGTTGCAAATTGGAAAGATATTACGCGTTTTATTTTTAATTGTTAATATTTTTCTTCTTGCAGATAAATAGCGAAAAATTAATTTTCACCTTACAACTTAATATTTTTGTGTAAATTAAGTAGAAAGCAATAATTTTCCATTTTTTTATTGTAATGTTTAAAAAAATTATTTTTATTTTTTTTTAAGGCTGAAAAATGGTAACTATTAATCATTAGTAAGTTGCATAACTAAAAAGATGAACATGCAGCAGTTTAGCTTCTCTTTTTTTTTAGAATTTTTACTGTTTCGTAATCAGTAAATCGGTGTTCCTCTAAACTATATTTTAAATTTAGGTTGTAGTAAAGGAAAATAATGTCGCTGATTCGATTCCATAACACGAATGTCTTTCTCCAAGGACAAATACACGCAATTTCCTCATTTAGAAGTCACTAACTGATATTTTCTACTGTTGGCGACATTGCTGAAAGCCGTCCACGTGTTCTGTCGGTACCAGTAAACGACTGGTCAGACATGCAATGTTTTCCAGGCCAGACAGCAGAAGGCAAATGGACGAACTGACTGACGTTGCTTGTTGGTCAAGGGCAGATACACGATAGAGGTTAAGAAGCTACTTTCTTCGATCGTCGTCTCACGACTTCTGAAATTCTGCGAATGCAATTAGAGACCTGAAGTCCAGTCTGGCTCGTTTTAATCGATCGTTGGCGATTTCAATCGATTACGGCATTCTAAATAACTAATCGAAGATTCCAATTTTTGCGTCCGATAACTCAAAAAGGAGAATTGGCACAGTTCTTACGAAAGAAGATTTTTTGGAAGGATGCCAAATTTTCTTCTCACCCATTGCTCTTCGGTTTGTGGTGCAGTCACCTTGACATTGATCGCTAAAGCATAATGAGAATAACAACCGAATATCGGGATTATTGATAACTCCAACCACTGCCAAACGTGTCGAGTGAAATTATTTCCAGCGTTTAAATCTGGCAAATGAAGTTTTCCGATTCAAGAACAGCAGGTATTTATTCTTTTAATCTTAATATTTAAGTTTGGCTTTTAAACGCTATTCTAAAGGATACACTATATTAAGTACCTGCATCGTCGAAACGAGCACTTAATCCTCGAAAATCCCAACCGTTCTAAATCTTGGAAGTGTAACGAAATACATTGAATTTTGGAGTACTCCGAGATCTTTTAGTTAAAAAAATGGAAGTTTTACGTGTTTATGTAATTATACAGTTTTTAAAAGATGCTAAAATATTTAAGTGTCGTTCGAAAAATATTACAATTGTAATTTTTGAAGGCGCAGTTTCATTTTTACTGCACATCATTATTTTAACGTACAATCTAAATTTAGTTCGGTAAGTGGTTAGCATTTTCTCCATTTTTCTCTCTTTAAATTAACGAGTTAAAACTGTAAACAGTTTATTTGGATTATCGAGAATTTTTTCGCATTATTTAATAAACAAACTTCACAAATTTTTAATGCTTCGTGGACATCGGGACATTTTTTCTTCCCCAGTTAAGACGAAAGTAGCAAAACATCTTGCCAAAAATGAATCTGCAATGCAGTTAATACCTTGTAAAAAAAATAAAAGATCTAAAGAAAAGATTGTAATTAAAAGGATCGTGACATTAATTCGCTTAGCAAACATGTTGACAGCTCTTGTTTATTGTGTCCAGTCGACATTCTTGTTTTCTCAACTTTTGTCTTTCATTCACGCTCTGTCCCGTCTATTTTTATTGATATATATTGCGTACTTTGTCTGGATTTTATTGATGATGATAAAACTATCTCAAGTTTAACTTTTAAAATATAAAACATTATTTATTAAACATTTTATTTTAGCCAGATTAAGTATTGTTATTGTTAATATCACGTATCAATTTTAACATTTTATCTTCTATGAAAACATATGATGTTTATAAATATCGGGTATCAGTTATGTTTCTAACGTAAAATTATGAGACAAATGTTTATAAATCTGTTTGTTTGTACAGATCATTTTCTTTTATCAGTTTATACTGCATATTATATAGCGTGATAACAAAAACAGTTTTTAACTTATTATCTAAATGACAATATAGTAAATCCGAGACTTTGTTTATTACGTTGCTGAATCCGATCTTCTGTTATAATAAATTAAACACTCGAAAACATGATACATTGATACTATAGTAAATTATTTTTTTTATGTTAGTTTACTTTTAAAAAAAACTTAGTTTGCAACGCCGGTGTTGAAAGTTTTTGTATGGGAATAATTTCGACTATTATCGATTTTTTCGCAAAATTACACATTATATACTTCTGGATTTATGTGCCGTATGTGAAGAAGGTTCACCAACTTTTCTTATATTAAGGATCATTTTTCTTTCTTTTATAGTGATCTTTGACTTGTGAAGACCAATTTTTTATTTTTTATTAAAGTTGAAATGTCGTACTATACCCGTGTTTATAATGTATAAGCTTTGTAACATGTAAACACCATGTAATACGATTTTTGTAAATATAGTAACACAGCGTTTTGTAAACAAATTTTACTCGCAAATGTAAGTTTTTTTTTTATTTTTATTTTCATATTACTCGAGAAAAATTCGGAATATTTGCTATATAAAAAAATAACACTAAAGCTTGTTTAGATGTATTTTTTCGTGTAGGAAAGAATTAGCAGTTTTTTTATGATTTAAAATTTTTTAAATTTGATTTTTATAATGATAAACAGGTAATTTTTCGACTCGGTGGTATAAAAAAACTCGTGCCTACGTATTGAAAAAGACCGAAAGAAAAAAAAAATCATTATTACAGAGTACAGTGTAACAAAATAGATTTTGGATCTCGGTATTTCAAATTTTCGTTCTTTTGTGTGTGGTCGAAGGGAAGTAAATGCACAAATTTTTATAGTGGAAAACGTTAAAAAGATCATACTTCATTCCTTCCATTACTTCCACCCGAATGAGTCACGTGTCTTTTTTGTGTTTTCTCCCTTTTGTGGGGGTGGAACAAAAGAGGGTTGCACAAACCCCTGACCAGTAGCCACGAGAATCTAACGGATGTTTGGCATTTCCATATCCGTTATTCTTTGATTTTTGTTATTTTGTACGTTTGATTGTTTTCTTTTCTCTCCCGAAATTGGTTGGTGTACTTGATCCTCCTTAATTTAGTGTGTAGGTGTAACGCCAAGTGATATCGAACCGCAAAATTCCCGTTTTTAATTCGTCAATATTTGATAATTTAGTAGGAATTTTTGAATTTAGAGTTATTTAAAAGAGGGAAAAAAAATGTTTAACGATTAAATATTACAAAAATTTACTTTGATTTTCAATTTAAAACAAAATTATTTTTTTAAATTCGAGAAAGTTAAGAAGAGTAAAATTGGCCACGCGTCTCGTTTTGTTTTCGGTAGATGGCAGCACGTGACTGGTGACATTGATAGGGAGGAAGGATTTACTTGGAATGGAAGATTGGAAGGTTTTGTTTGAGTTTGGAGAAAAACTCGACTCGATCAGTTCGCCGATGAAGACTATGTACGTATCTATAGATATATATAGAAAGAGAGTCGATTAGGAAATTTAACATAATGTGATTAATGCTGTAAGTAGTTAGTTAAAGTGAAGCATTAATCATGTGCGCTGTATAAGACAGCTGTTGAATGCGAATTAAAACAAAAATTTAAATTTTGGTTTAGAATTAAAAGTTAGCGAGAGATAATGATGGTTATTATCTTGATGACTTTTTGTGTCTTCAGTAAAAATCGGTATTTAGAGTGTAATTGCGGACAGGCTGTTTTTGTGGGGCGTCGGAGCAGAAGAGGTGGAAGAGTTTGGGTCCCGGGATGGAGGTATTCCTCTCTGACCAGGTTGAGTCTAGGTGGCGCTGTCGGGTGGCAGGGCGGCGGCGAAAAGCCCGGTCAATCGGCAAGTGTCTAGACACTCGTCTAGACTATACGAGTCCAGCTCCTAGCTAAGAGCTGCGTCGGCGGCGCCCAGCCGAATCGATATCGACCGATGCAAAGACTGGCCATTTACACCGTGCTTCGTCGTAGACTGGTTCAGTCTTGGCTTTTAGGTGGTGCCATTCACCTCTTTGCTTCTACGTACCTGCCTCTTATCTTCTCTCTTTCTGCTTACACGTAAGTTTCTTTCTGTTTCTCTACAGGTTGTTTCTTCCTCCCTTTCTATCCTCTCCTCATCTTTTACCTCGCCCTCCCATCCGTCATTATTTTAAGGAATTTTTGCATCCCGTCAAGGTTGATGGCCTCTCTCTCTCTCTCTCCTCTCCTCTCTTTTTCTCTGTCTGACCCCGTGCATCCGTAAAGCGTGTTTTATTCTGCTCCTACTCCTCACTCCTTCCCTCCCTCCTCTCTCCCCATCATTGCGGTAGTACAGAAATTACGCACGTTTAATGTGCCTCAAATCTTGTAAATTCTCTATTTTTTAAGCTCTAATTAAACTGTTTGCGGTCCGAAATAAAATTGTAATTTATTATTTACACATAAAGGTTTCATTTTTTACTTTTTTTTTTAAGATTCCTAGGAAAGTAAAAAATCGTATTTTTCTGATAATTTCTTACGTGTTTGGACGATTAAGAAGAAAAAAAATTGTCGGTTTTTCTTAGTAAAATTTTGCATAATTTTCCAAAATACAAATTTTTTTCCATCTTTTGTAAATTAAACACAAAATTTTGGAATTGCAAATTAAAGCGATCAGTTTCGATAATTAAAAAAAAAAAAAATAAGATAAAATAAAATAATCTGTTTAAATAGTCGATTTCAAACACACGTGGAAATGAATCACACGAAATTAAATTAATCTCGTTTCTCGAATTAAAACATCAATTTCAAAATTTAAATAATTGTATCTCTTCCCCCCATTTTTAAATCTTCATTTTAATAAAAGCGAATTTTTGAATGAAAACGTATAAATGTATGCAGATTAATTTTAAAGTAAAATTTAAAAAATAAGTTAAGTTATCGTCGAAAAAATGCATTTAATGACCATATCACGAATAAAATTCGGTATACGTAAAAAAATTAAACTTTTGTTAGCTTAGACCGGAAAGAGACTACCGGATGTGACGTAAACATTTGGCGTAACTAAGTGATTGCTTTTTTTTTTTCCTTTTATTTTTATAGTGTCTGTCTATATTTCACTGTCAGTAAAAGTGCGACTGTTAAATCCGCCAGATTTGTCCACGTTTAACGATTAACGAAAAGAAGTCAATCAAAATTCGTTTATCCGTATTCAATTGATTTAATCTCTTTATCCACTCTCTTTTTTAATTCAGATCCTGTTGTCATTGGGTAAGTCGACCCGCCCGATTTTATATTACAGAGCCAGATTTCTTTAAAATATATCTACCTAAAGTGTCGGGATAAAACACATTTTGCTCAGTTCCGAGTGAAAATTTGACTTATTACAACTTTTTATCTACTCCATCAGCGGTGATACGTAGCAATATCTGCTCAGCCTTGTCTTTGTGTGCAACTAAACACAATGGTGTTTAGACATTGCAACGATCTGTATGCTGTTAACGTACAGTCGGTACAGTCACGTCTCGCATGCACTCCAACCGTCTGCTCTATTCAGTTTGAGTGATTTGTGAGATTGTAAACCGAATTTGTAATGGAAAAACGCTTATAAACAATGTTTCTAAATTTCCTTTTGGATTTAATCAGACGGATTGATGTTATATCAAATTGATATTATTATAATTTTTATACCGTTTAATTCCTAAAATATGTGCTGAGCGGATAAATTACATATATATCTTAAATAACATGATAAATTTTTTTTTAATTTATTCAATGCAAATGGGAAGATTTCCAGTTATATAAAGGTACCTTCATCTGACTGTAAGATCTCTGATTCGATTTCGAATAAGGATGTTTTCGGAATTTAAAATCTATTCTGTGTGAGAGATCTGGCTCCTGGCAAACTGAGAAAGAGGAAGGAAGTAATGATTCGTGCGAGAAAAGATCAAAACTGTTTTACCAATGCGAGTAAACATTTTTTAAAGATGCTCGTCACACTATAGTTTATTAAAATCCATGAATGGAGAGAGAGAAAACCATTATAAAATCGTTAAAACTCGAACGATTATATAAAATATTCCGAAGTTTATTTTATGACGTGTGTGCATACTTTATTAAATTTTATAATTATTAAAAATATATATAAAAATATGGAGGAGTTATTTTTAGAAAGAAGCGAGGAGCGTGCAGATTCGATGGGAGTTATCTCGGAGATCCCTCTTTAGCCATACATGGCATGGGAACCAATATGGCCATTATTAGTCAGCAGTCTGCAATGTGGGGACAACTCCGCCTGGGATATCCTGTTCATTCCACATTTAATGTTGATTGGTCCGAGATAGATAGATTATAATGCGATTTATCCTGTGGTCGGTAAATTTTCTTCTCTGGTTGGCTGAATTGGTTGACAGTAGGTGGGATGGAATTCACGTTCTGGAACGGTTTTTTTTTATACAATATGGGTGGAGCATTAATTTTTTAATGTTATGCAGATACATAAACAGTAGGTCAAGGGGCAAAAACTTTCATACCGTGAAAGAGGAAAAATACTTGAAATATTTCAATTAGCATGTTTTATAGTCATTCGAGTAGTTTCGGTTTGTCTATATTTGGTAAAGTTTTAATGGTTTTAAAATTAATGAGATAAGATCCTTTACGTGAATGGATTATGCAATGCTTCTCATTTGTCGTTTATAATTTTTGTTTAGCTTTATATACAGTGGTTAAGCAATTTAATTAGTTTTCAGAAATGCTACTTAAAATTTTAATTTTTTCTCACGTTTTTTTTTAATGGAACTTCTTACGACTTTATATTAACATTTATCTATTGGAAATGGATAATTTGTTGACATTTTCTTTTCATTTTCCACTCAAAACAATTTAATTAGTTTTCAGAAATGCTACTTAAAATTTTAATTTTTTCTCACGTTTTTTTTAATGGAACTTCATACGACTTTATATTAACATTTATCTACTGGAAATGGATAATTTGTTGACATTTTCTTTTCATTTTCCACTCAAACCTTTATATAAAGATGATGTTGTTAGCCACATTTCTTAAAAACTTTCTAGAATTTGTCCCAGCTTGCTCGGGTGTTTTGCGCCCCTTTAGATTTACACGTGGCATATTATCGAATTTTATAAATAATTTCGTCGAACAGGAGGATTCTTGTTAAGATAAATCCGAGAACAGTATCGATTTCATTCTCATTTATCGCAATGTCACAACAGAAGCGAGTTAACCATCCTGGTATAATTAGCTGAACAAGTAACGGTTATGAAGACAGATAGCGATCAAATACAATATTTTGTCTCCATTACTTCCTGGTCTCCTTAGATTCCTTTGTCTCTGTAAAGGAAGAGTTAAGATATGCTGAATGATCAAAGCATTCGGCTCATCATGCAAGAATAAACTTACACGCAATAAACATATTATCGCTGCTTCATGTTCTCCGACCATAAGTCACAAGTGTTGCCTCGCTTGAGATTAGTTTTTAACGAGTCTACTCTTTTAATATTTATTTTTGAAATTATGGTACGGTTTTTGATTTTTGACTATTTTGGCTTAATCTCTGCTGTTTGCATTGTTGCCTCCCGTAATCTTCCAGTCTTTTCTACTTCGTAATCTCCAAAAAAAAGTACATTCCCGAATCATGTTTTATCTACGTTCGCTCGAAGTCGGCCATAGCTAAGATCGTTATACAGTTAAGATATTCACGTTAAAGGATCAAAAATAGTGAATGATAACTTGTTGTTCTCTATTAAACAACTCCAGGATCATCTGTTAAAGTTTATAACAACCGCGATATATTTTTAACCATTCTCGATTATAGAAGAAATTTCTGCACTGGTATTTCTGAAAAATTCATAGAAAAAGCTAGTACAGGTACTGGAATATATAGCTTTATTATATAAAGAGAATTTTCTTTATTACAGATTCGCGGTCTACCAATAAGAGATAAGTTATTGATTTTCTGTTGACATTACATACTGTATATGACCTCATTTTATGTCCTAGTAACTTTCTTGTATCATGTTTGTACATATATTCTATATAATTTTGTTACAGAGTAGCAAGAGAAAATCTATTTTCACTTCTTAAATAAGTAACTATTTAAATTTCAGTTTCTTAATGTCGGTTTAATGCATCTCGCATTGCTATGAACTAATAATCTGGTTTGTTATAGTCAAATTTTAGATATAACGAGCTCTGAGTGGCATGTCATAAATATTGGATTCATCGCGCTTTGTAGGCCTGTATATGAATATTACAAATGTGACCAGTCGATTAATTTGTCGCTTAAAAGCAAAAATTCGAAGCCAACTCGCTGCTTTTGGTATTTTTTAAAGCATAAGAACGATTCATCCAACTTCAGTCGAGAAGTTGACAGACTCGATTCGCTATTAATCTAAAATAGGTAAATGCGTGCTTTCCTTAATCCCACTTAAGTTGAATAATCTTACCTCTTAACTGTGGAGAGCATCAAGTTTTTCATCGAACCAGACTTTATTCTGCTTTATAGAAAGATATATGTGGTAAATGAGTACGAAACCGAACCGTCCAAGCACATCAGACCGAATTAGGTTAGAGGGATTTTCTCATAGCAGAGAATAACAACCAATTAACGACTCGTAACGGAAAAAAATCTTTATTTTATTGCTTTTTGATTTATGAGGACGTATTGTTTTCTCTGTAAATTTGTTTTAAAAACTCGTAAAGATAACCGTCATAGACATCTGAAGAAATATCTGGATTTATAACATAATTCGGTTCGTTCATTTTCATTACGGTAAGAATGTAAACCTTTAGTTTTTAAATATTTTATTATTTAATTAAACATCTTATGATTGTAATTGTTGTCTAACATTATAAAATTAATATTTACAACTTTCGAAAATCTGTTAAAATGTTTAAAATGGTTCTACAAACTCTACATGTTGCTTCTCTTTCGGATTCATCTTTACGAGCATGATCAGTTATGAAAGTATGTAGATAAGTTTAAGTATCGGATAACTTTATATGTAAAGTATACATCTGAAATCATGTATAGATTAATAAAAAACTCGAATAAAATCTACAGTAAGGTATTATTCGTTGCGTAAATTTAATAATTTGAGTTAAAATTACTCCAGTGAGTATCGCTAATGTATCATTTAAAGGCAGAGTGTGTCAGTTTTAAAGAAAAGAAGTCGCTAATATATTTTTCATGGAACATCACTTAATTTTTTTGTATACTTCGCAGCATCATAGAGAGTAAAATTGCGCTTTAAAGAGGGAAAATGCAGTCTCCTCTTCTCGAATTTTATCGTGTTTATCAAATAAGTGTTTTTTCTTCTTTGTTTAGTTTAATTATTACTATAATAAGTTATTCGAGTTGGGGAAATACGAATTAACCGGGAAAACCTATAAGATAAAAGCCATTTCGGTAAGAGAATTAATGCGAATTTTGACAGGCCTTCTATTAAGAATCGCGAAGTGTTACAGTTACTCAATAAGTTGTGTTTTAATTAATAAATCTGGGCGAATTTCACTGATAAATTTCTCTCCGGGTCATTTTTACGTACCAGAAAGTGCTGTCGCTGCTAATGACCCGAAAATTAGCGCTTAACTCCTTTGCTAAGTAGAGTAAAGATTCCGTCAATGGAAACAAATCGATAATTTACTTCTCGGAACGGTTATTTTAAGATTTTTATATATATATATGTATTACAGTTTGGATGCGATCCAAATGATTTTGTTTGGGTTCTTAAATTGTAAAGGAAAAATCCCGATTGATGATGTTCTTTTTTATATGTAAAATATATCTTTTCCTCCACTAAAAATAGTTTCAT
The DNA here is from genome assembly GCA_000484575.1 of Olivierus martensii. Taxonomy (NCBI): domain Eukaryota; kingdom Metazoa; phylum Arthropoda; class Arachnida; order Scorpiones; family Buthidae; genus Olivierus; species Olivierus martensii. Next base: position 152 of record AYEL01056959.1, on the reverse strand, counting down.
ATCGCGATAATTTTGTTCTATATTTATTTTTTCTATTTTTTAATTCTTATTATTTATAAAAATTATAAAATTTCTTTCTTTAAACATTAACTTTATGCGTAAACCAGATTCGTACAGTTAGGAGTGTAAAGAATGTACGCTGTTTTTTTTTT
>AYEL01056957.1:0-31837 GCA_000484575.1 Olivierus martensii | reverse complement strand
ATGACGTCATCAAACATCGTATAAACACTTACATATTACCACTACAAATTCCACTGCTACAAAAATAATAATAGTAAAAAAAAATATACTAATAATAAAATAGTGTTACAAGCTAAAGTAGAAATCAGAAGTGATATTAATTAAAATGCAACATTAAAAACTCGCAGATGGAGAATGCATGACGTCATCAAACATCTATTATTATTTTTGTAACAGTGGAATTTGTAGTGGTAATGTTTAAGTGTTTATACGATGTTTGATGATGTCATGCATTCCCCATCCGCGAGTTTTTAGTGTTGTATTTTTATTAATATCACTTCGAATTTTCACTTTATTATGTTGTAACATTATTATTATTATTAGTATTTGTTACCAGTATTATGATTGTTTTGTAGGAGTGGAATTTGTAGTCATAATGTGTAAATGCTTATACAATGCCTCTTATGACGTCATTTTTGAGTTGTTTATTTTTGTAGGGGGTTGGCTTCTCTCCATTCTGTATATTAATTACAGCTGAAGGTCGAAAGCGTTTCTGTTAATAAAGTATTTATCCTGTTTAGAGTTTTGTATTTTGTGTGCATTTTTGTGAGTGTAACAGGATGGCTTTAAAGTTCTTATGTTAAATTACATTGTCAATTATTTTTTTTTTAAATTTACTTTATTAATTAAACACATTTCCCTTTACTATCTTTGAAAAAATACTACTATAATAATGCTATCTCAGATTTTCTTAAATGTGATGTTTTTGGCTCATGCTTATAAGAACTTTTTTCATTGTTTTTATATAAGAAATTCATGATTTGATCTTGTCCCAACCATTAGGAAACACCTTATATACTGTATAAGTATCTAAAATTCTTTTCTCTTCAACATTCAAATAAAGCTATTATACAATATATAATATAATACTCTGATTCAATTAATCCAAAAAACAAAATTAAATGTAAAAAATATTAAGATTTCATTTAGATAAAATTGATTTAACAATATATCTTTCATAAAAAAAAATTACAAATTGGAAAAAGATAGAAATACTAAAAATTGAATGCTTTTGATTATTTTATAAAGAAATAGAAGACTAATTTTAATGAGATATATGTCAAACTATTATATATTATCATTTGAACCAATAGTAACATAACTAATTTATCAAATTATCAAAAAATGTCTGAAACAAGTGAGAAAAATAACAATGATAAAAAAATAAATCATTTGGAAAATTAAAATGGTTATAGGCATGTATATAATGAATTTTTATAAAAATTTGAGGACCTAATATACAGGAAAGCTATTAAAATATCAATTAGACATTTAAAAACCACATAAAAAAGATATAATACTTATTTTAATCTAGACATTAACAAAATGATGATGAAATAATTTTTTGTATAAGTAAAAAAAAACACATTTTTGTCTATCAAAAGAGACACGTAAATTTGTTGAATTCATTAAAGTAAAATTTTAAAAACACTATCAATTGCAAAATAAGAGATACTTATATGTCTTATATACTTATATACAAATTAATTTTTTAAAAATACTGAAATGAAAAACTACTTACTTCTATAACATATAGACATATGTTTTTATGAAAAGAATAAAGGATAAGTTTACAGAGACGTGCATGACTCCATGCACCATGAACAAACAACAAGGGAATAAGAAATCTAAACTGAAAGCAAAATAAAATAATTCATTATAAATTCCTGATTTTATTGAACTATATTTTTAATCATACAATAAAACAAATTTATTTTGTTAAAGACCGTAATATTTATGTTTTATTTGAAATAAAAAGTTTACCTGTGCAATGGCATAATCTGAAGCACACGCAGCTTGTAAACCTTCAACACCACTTATACCAATTCCAACATGAGCAGCCTAAAATTTGATTTGATAATATTTGAAATTCGTTAACCTTCTATAATTAATAAAATTTTTTTAATGTATTAACTATTTGTATTATCTAATAATATAAATTTTAAATATAGATTTGATGGATACAGGTCTACTTTATCAAAATAATTAAAATATTGGCGTCTTTATAATCAAAATAGGTGAAACCCCCATATCTGCAATTTCATTTAACTGTGGTCTGAAAAAAATTAAAAAATTCAGAAATACAGTAAACATATCGCTGCTAAAATCGGTGCTAAATCTGGCATACAGATGGCAAGATGATAGCTATGTATACAAATTACAGCAATATTTATTAAAATAACAAAATTTTCAACAAAGTAGACATTTTCAAACATACTACTACTACTTATAAATTAAGAAAAGTTAATCATTCGGCATTATTTTAAGAAAATAGGAACAAAAATGGCTAATAAACAATTATTTTAAACATTTGTGTAGTAGAATACTGTATTTCATCTGTCAACAATTATTTTAAACATTTGTGTAGTAGAATACCGTATTTCATCCACAAGAGGGATAAAGTAGTGGAATACCATATTTCATCCGCGAGAGGGATAATACGATTGTTTGTTTATATGACAGATCGAATTACGGTCTATGGTAGCGAATTTCAATCATAAATTGTCTTTGTTTATCAGAAAAATTTTTAGAATTATGAAGATATTAAGATGTGGGAATATCACCAGGAATGTAAATATATCAACATTTTTTTTATCCGATGTCGAAATTATGAATAATTGGAAATATATCAACATTTTTTTTATCCGATGCAGAAATTATGATATAATTTGAAAAATTATATATTGTTTACATATGCTAATTAGGCCTAATTGTTTTCGTATTTGAAATATATCAACATTTTTTTTATCCGATGCAGAAATTATGATATAATTTGTATATTAATATTTTTTTTATCCAATGCCGAAATTATGTATAATTTGAACAAAATTATGTTTTTTGTTTACATATGCAAATTAGGCCTAATTCTTTCATATTTTTTTTTCTTTTTTTCTTTTGGTCCTATAATTAGGCCTAATTCTTTCGTTTTTTTTCTTTTTTTCTTTTGGTCCTATAACTAAAATTAAAAAATGATATCAGGACAGAGTATATGGACAACAAAATAAATTTTTTCGTGCCAAAAAATTAAAAAGTAAAAAAGTTATGGGAAAATATTGAATATTAAGTATCATATTTCATAACCCTTTCGAGCGTAAGGGAATGTTTTGTTTATTAAGGGAGGAGCGGAAAAGGTTAATTCAAGATTTCATTAGGTTTTACTGTATGAAATGTTAATGTTTCAATCCCTGATGAAAGTTTTAACAACTTTCATCAGGGATTGGAAAAAATTTTTCATTATAACTTTTATCAATTTATATACAGAAGAAATTGTACAGAAGATTACAGAAATTATACAGATGTTATTCTGTATTAGATTCAGATTCATTCTTCTGTATAGAAATATAAAACATAGTAAACACTAGCATCTATATACTTTAATAAAAATCAAGAAAGGAAATTAATTTATAAAAAATTTTAATCTCTTTTCTGAGTCTTGAAAATTATTTAAGGAGAAAATTTCACCAATAAATATAATAATTATGTTCATAATTGATAAACTTTGATATTTTAACAGGAATATGATAAAGATTTGTATATGAATTCCATCTTATGTTTGTGTTGTCAACACTTATATTAATTGGTCCAAATATTAGCTCATGCCAACCAAAAAAAAAAACCTTGGTCTAAAAACTAGACTGATGATTTATGTAGTATTGATGAGAACCTTTATGGTATAATTTACCATTATTAATGTATATTGTAAGCTTTTATGGAGGAGTCTGAATTGGAGATTTAAAAAATGAGGAATCAGAGTTGGAGAATGTGTGTCCAATTCCTTAGCCTTGCATATTGCATAACAATAGTATTACTAGATTATATATAGTTATTTGATATTTTGTATGCATTTTATATATGTTAACTAATATTTATTCAATCTTTTGTATGTACATTATGTAAAACCTATTATTATTTCAAAATGCTTGTAGAACTTTTTGTATTTAAATGTATTCCACATCTCAAATCTCCTTAGCTCATCTGTTAATGCTGATGATGGCTTTCTTAAACTGAAAATATGTTTCAATTTGTATAATATTGGATAATTAAAATATAATTTTTTCTAAATTTGTGCTCGAGTGAATTGAAGAAATTGCCTGTTATAAAAAAGAAATTTTTATATGTAAATGTACACAGACCAAATCAGGAATTAGTATTTGCTTGTTATAGCATAATCATTATTTACATGCTCATTATAAATGAGTTATCATTTGTATGTTCAATTTAATTTTGATTGAAGTCAGTGGGCTTTAACACAGATATGGTGTGAATTGCTTACATTTCAGCTGGAGAGTCAATAAAATCAGTTGGGTGATATGCCCCTTTGATAGAAGACTAATAATTTTTTAAATAATTCAGTAGAATGTTAATACTCCATTAAAATCATGAAATCTTTATGGGCTATTAAGATTCTACTAATATTGATATATAAAAAGGCTTTTAATATGTAAATATATACCTGAATCATAGCAACATCATTGGCACCATCTCCGATTGCTAATGTTACATTTTTTGTAGAAGCTTTCACCATTTCAACTACTTCTGCCTTTTGCATTGGTGATACTCTAAAATATTTTAAATAAACAAATAAGATGGATTATAAAACTTTTGAATATGAGAAAAAATGTAAAGTTCTAGATCTCTTAGATATTCTTTTTTATCTTAATATATAATCTACTATAAAATATTTTATATCACACTTCAATGTTTTTCCGGGGGGAAGCATACTACACTGATACAAAATATGCCTAACTCTATACCTTTCACATTTTTGACTAAATAGAAAAAAATTTATATAGTAGAAAATATTATAATAATAAAAAATAATATATAAATATTTTAAAAATATGGTAATTTCATTCATTAAACTGGATAATTAACCTATTCTATCAAGGAAATCAATTATTCTAAAGAAAAATCAATATATCAATATAAAAACTAAGTACATTGGTTTGGTTTAGTTAGTTAAGCTCCATATTGCTCATGGGATATATTGTATCTGGCAAGGCCCTTTTTAGAGCCTATCACAGACTGGTCAGCACCTTTGGTGGGGGTCAACCAGAACATTGAAGAATGGAATTCAACAAGTTAGGCTCAGATCCCTCCTGAAAAACTGGAGATATGGGAATCAGATCCTCCAAGGTGGTAAGCTGCTGCTTTACTATGTAGACATCCAGCTGATAGCTAACTAAATACATAGGCAACAAAAACTAAGAATAAGATTAATTAAATAGATAAATTAATGCCAATCTTGTGCTGAAGTCCCTGGATGCTATCTAATCTAAGTATAAAAAATTCCTAACAAAGTTGAGTCTTAGTCCACTTATATGCTAACTTATATCTAGAAAAGGAGAGAGAAAAAATGTCTTAAATGATCCCATAAATCTTAGATCAATGACTCCCCAGACTTGATATAAATCAAGTCTGGGGAACAATTGATACTTTCTGAATGTGATTTGGATAGTTTTGCTAAGCTTTATATTGATTTATATCAATGTATTTGGATAATTATAAATAAAGATTTATATCTAAATAATTCTTAAATTCACCTTCTATTTTACCAGTCTAAGCCAGGAAGAAAGCAAACTATCTCTACTTCAGTCCAGAGCAGTAACCTCTACATCTCCTGACAATATTCCCCACAGTCTCAGCTAAAACTATATTGGCAGAAGATTCTCAAAAAGGAAAATGACTTTAAATTAAAAAAAGGAAATCAAATGAGTAAGTATAGATACAAACAAACTAAGGATTATCTTATCTATAAAGGAGAGACTAATAATGTATTTAATATAATTAACAGAATGAATCTTTCCTTTTATATATTCCTCCTTTCTAGCCTGTCATTTTTTTAGAATATAACTTTGTTTATTCTAAAAAATAGCATAGCATAATGAAATTCAGAGGATATTCTATTAATATTTTGTAAATGATGACATTAAATTGCTGTACTCACTAAGTTGTTTATATAAATTTGCATTTTACAGCAAATTAGGAAGTTTTAATTATGATGATAAATTTTTTTTCAAGCAGAAGACGGCATACGATATCGGTCTCGGCATTCCTGCTGAACCGCTCTTCCGATCTTAAGCAAAAGTTTTATTAATATAGTTAATTAATATTAATAAAATAATTAAAATAAATTTACTTGTTTAATTAAGATTTTGTATTTTTACATGGAATTTTTAATAGCAAGAAAATTTTTTTCAACATTATAAAAGTGTAAAAGAGAAAAAGTAATCAAGACTTAAATATTTGCTTACCTGCAACATATTACAGATTTACAAGAAAGAGCAATATCAACAAAATCATGTCTAACATCTGATGTCAATGCATACTTCAAGGTCTAATAATTTAAATTTTTATATCAGTAATAGCATTAACAAAAGTATAATATTTAATGAAGATGTTTTAAATATTATAAACCTTTCCATCAGTTACAAGTGCAACATCATTTTCCTTTCGGATGAGCTCTCCAAATTCTAGTGTGTGTCTTCTTATGGCTTCTCTTGTATTCTAAAAAATAAATTGAAAATACATTTAAATTATTCTGAAATTATAAAGATAAATTTTATAATATATTTTAACAACATAAAATCACAATATAAAAACAGAAAAACAAAATTTGGAAATTTAAAAATTTTTATATATATGATTTAAAATAAGATTCAAAAAACATTTAAATACAGGAAGTTCACAGATTTGTGAGTTTTTCCAAATATGAAACATTAAAAAAATTTTAAATATGAACCTTAATTGATTAATAAATGCTAAACTTTCATAAAAAGGCATATCAAACCATATACATAACTATATATTACAACTGGGTTAATAACAAAAACTCCATCATTTACTACGAAATCAGAAAAATCAAAATGGTGACCAAAAAGCGGAAGTAGCATGCCTTCTGGTTTTATCAGTATATTATGTAAATAATTTCCATTCTTGGTTTTTGCCTAAGGTAGTAGTTCATTTGTATAAAAGATCATTAATTTGTTCGTTAATAATAAAAAAAATTAATATTTCTTTAACATTTATATGACAAATAATTTCTTTATTATAATAATTTGCTTGATTTTAAAGGCAATGTTTTCATTTCTTTAGATAAATAAATCATTATTAAATCATATATTATTGACTTTGTTGACATACTTAATTTTATAGTCAAATTGAATTTCTGAGAACAGAACTCCTGGTTTTAATATTATATCTATGAGAAACTGATTTTTGGTTTTGAGTTCTTACTTAGCAACTTTGCTCCAGGATCAAGTTAGCTCATAAAGGCAGGGATTTACCTGTATTTAAAAACTTGAATAATTGAATATTCAAATAATGTATGTAGTAATTATCCTATCAGAATGGTTGAAAATGGCAGTAAAAAATTTCAAGAAAAAAATTCCTACCAAAATATGTTAATTGAAATTATTAAATAACAATGATAGAAACTAATAAAAAGTTGATATTTTTAATATTTTAAAATAACTTTTTATCAGCTTCTCTAACATTAAATACTAATTAATTTAATGTACAATTTTATTAAGAATTATTTAATGAATTTATTAGATTAGAATTTATTTAATGAATTTATTAATGTTTAATTTTATTAGCTCTAATATTAAATCCTCTACAAAACTGACTATTTTAAACAGACATTAAGATAGTTGTTAATTAGTTAATTTTTATTAATTATAATAATTTATTTGTTTATATAAAAAAATTTTTATCATTGTTAAGAAAAATTAAATAAAAATGTAAGTTATAATATAAATTCGACTTCTGGATATATAATTTTTTTTTTAATATTTGACATTACAATTATCTTAACAGAACAATATTATAAGAATTTAATCAAAATTTTAATAGATAATGAAGAAACTTACATCTAGACTATCTTCATTAATAACAAGTAATGGCATGCCTTGATTTAATAGTTTACATGAATAACCTGCAATTTATTGAATAAATAATTATATACAACAATTTTCTAGTACTGACAATCTAAAAATAAATTATTGATATAATTACCTATATTAATTGCTGTTTCTTGTTTATCACCTGTTAGAACCCACACTCTAATATCTGCTTTTAATAAATCATTGATTGCTTCTGGCACACCCTTCAAAAAAAATTTTTAATTCATTTTAGTATATAGTAAATACATTTATAATCACAAATTTTTTAAATTTTAATAGTTGAAATTAAAAAGAAGATATTATTTAAAATAATTGAAATGTTATTTTTAATGATATTTTACAATTTTATTTTAAATTAAACTATATATTTAGTATTTATTTGACTGAAAGCTGACTTTTTTCAATTTTTCACTATTTGAAAATACTCAACAATTTAGAATCAGTGTCATTTATAATTAATCAATACAGCATGTAATGTGCTTGCTGACCAAAATTTTATAATGTATCATTTTTATTTTCATAATTTGATTTTTGAATTATTATTAGTATAATTGCATATCAATCAATTATTACTGCTTTAAATATTAAAATCCAAAGTTTTCTTTTTGGTATATGTAAAAATTAGGATTTGGTTTATAATTAAGTAAATACAACATATGGTAATTGTAAATTTTTGAGGCCAGCTACGTATGTTACATATTGACATTATCTTCTAAGAAGAAAAGTTTCTTGGAGTAATAAAATTATATTACGGATTATTGTGGAGCAGATGCTATTGCACCTATATAACTATTTCTAGCTTTCCATTTCAAAATATACATTTAAAATAATGATTTTAAATTGAAAATGCACATTTCTTTTAGAATATTGCAATAATAAGATAATTTCTTAATGCATTATCCAACGTTTTAACATATCTTTTATATATGCAAGATTATATATTGCAAATTATCAACAATAAAGATCAACAGAAGAAGGAAATATAACAATATGTTGTGTAGTAAAGTTACCCCTAAATCCGCATTTCAGTAGATAAAAACAGCCATGTTAGCAGAATTTAAGCATAATAAAAATCTAACAAGACGGCACAAAACAAAAACAAAAGTAAAATGCTTTGCATTTTACTTTTGTTTTTGGCTGAGGAAGGCATCAAGTGCATTGAAAACATTTCTAAATAAAGTTTTTGACTGCTAAAGGGCTTTGCATTTTACTTTAGAATTTAAGCAACTGGGCAATAACTTTTTATAATATTTTTTTTATAGAATAATGAAGATGTACAATAGCTCACTATGAGTATCAAGCTTATGGATATATAAAACATTTCTGAAGTCATCATAAGAATTTTTTAAATGACATGTCATTAATCACTATTGAACAAAAATAAAAATTACATCCTATAGAAGGGTGGATATAATTGTAAGTCATGCTGTTGTTAATGTCAAATAATGTTTCTTACCATAATCCTAATATGTTTTTTCAATTTTAAATGAAATAAAGCATTTATATATATATATGAATGTAAAAGTGATGGACTCATTTATATATATATATATATATATATATATTTATTCATAATCAGTATTTTATAAGCTGTACAGATTAACTTTAATTATTTAAATTTTATTAAAATACAATGAATACATACTTCTTGTAATCTATCTTCAATGGCAGTGGCACCCAAAAGAATTAGATTCTGAAAATAGGAAAAAAATTAAAGTACTTTTAAAAATTATGAAGTATTTTAAATTTCTGTTTTTTAACAAATCTTTTAATTTATTTACTTATATATTATAACTTTTACTATAATATAATTTCTGATATATAAGAAAATATGGTAATAAATATATTTAAGTAAATATCATAGCTTTTCTACTTGCTTGGTTTCAATTTAATTATTTAAAAGTAAAATAGCAATTGCTTTAATGCAGATTAATTTAAATTCACTAAAATCAAATTATGCATAATTATAAATGTTTGTAAATAATTATTCAAACAGTAACATTTTGAATCAATCATTTGGCAATTTTAGTTATTCTACAAATTATATTCAAAGACAATTCTAAAACAAGAGTTTTTTTGATGTAATTGTCACTATCTTGAAATACTACTGTAATATATTAATTAACTGTGTAATTTTACATTAAATTGATTGCTAGAGCATTCTATTATCATGTTTAAAATTCTTGAAAAGTTTTTGAAATATTCTGAAATTTAAAAATAAAATTTCATGTGCTTAAGTACAAGTGTTCTTAACCAGAATGTTCATAATTTCAAGAAGTGCCTATATAGTAAAATAATAAAAGACTGTTTAACTGATCATCCAAACAACAAACAATGGTGTATCATTGTTCAGGTTAATATGGATGTGTTTGGCTGATTCATGATCCAAAGATGACAAGAGGCTTTTGCCCATTAATTCATTTTCAATATTTGGAATGTCTGCACTGAATTAAAAATTTTTTTCCATTATATATGAGTGTGATTCTTTACTACAATCATATTGAGTGTGATTGTTATTCTTTTCTGATATATATTACTTATATATCAGAAATATATATTATAACTTATATAAAATTTCTAAAGGAAATAATCCTTTGAAATATTATCTTCCATATATGTGTGTGTTAACATTGTTTATTTCATATGATAACTCATCAAAATGTCTTTTCAGTTCATTTTTCTAAACAAAAAGTTAAGATATCTAATATCCGAAAATATGGTTTATCCAAAAGTGCTCCAACCCTGACTATTTCAAATAAAGGTCTGAAATGATCAGGCTAAATTGATATATATTATAATAATTGTACATATTTTATGAACAGTTTAATTTCTAGGATATTGTTATTTTTTTAATTATTGAAAAAACAAAATCATCATAATTATTATTAATTTATTGAAATAAAAAATAGATGAAAGCTTTTATGATACTATTGCAAAATAACAACACCTAATCATAAATGTAATATAAGAAATTAAGATATATTACAAAATTATTATTGTTTATATTTCCTTCCTTAAAATTTTTTATGAATAAAAATATGGTGAGAAAATATACCTAAGATGTTAGTTTACAACATTAGAAATTTCAGTTTACTCGATTCATTTATATTATATAAATCATTTATTGATTTAAATAATATATTACTGATACAATGATACACATTTGCTCTCTTTCAGTCAGGTGAAGGTATGTCATAATATAATAAAAGTTATATAAAGCAATTTACCCAGCTTCACCCACACTTTTTCCAAAAAAGTTTGATTCAGAATTATTTTTTCAACTTATATAAAATCTGGTTTACCTGTAAAACTTCAACCAAAATTGTTTATGTATACTGGAGAATATCTATATTAATTTTTTTCTTAACAGTTCATGATATATGATATTTTTGTTATATTGATATGTTCAATTGCTCTATTAATTAGTTCTTAAAAATGAGCAGAAAAATTATGTTGATAATTTGATACTATAGTATAATGATACCATATATTTTATTGAATGAAGTTTCTTTACAATGGTTTACAAATGATTTTTAGAATCATTATACAACAACAACTGTAAATAAGCAGAGGAAGAAAAATTAATAAATATTGATATTTTTATGTATTTGATCAATGACAGATTCTAAAACTTACTCATTACACAATATTTTTGTTTGAATTAAATTTATTTGATATAAAATAATTTATATCAAAAATAAAATTCAATATTTTATTTTTATGACTTTTGCATATGGTAGGAAAATATAATTAAAAATATATAAAATTTTTAGTAGAACATTTGATATTTTACTATTCTTTGTTATACTTTAGAAATATTTCTTTTTGTCCTTCAAATCTCATTTCTTAATTACACTGACAGAGATAAGTTAAAACAGGTGCAAAAATATAATTATTATTATTTACATAATAATTAGACATTATTGCATTTTTAATGTGTAAATTAAAATAATAGACTAAAAAAAGATCAAAAGCTTACAAATTAAACAAAAGTGGACATGGCATTCACTTTCAATAACCAGATAATTATATCTAAGTGATATTTAATAAGCATTCCTTTATTGTAAACATTAGTGAAGATACAATAGAACAAACACAAATGATCAAAAAAGAAAATTTCTTTTAAATTTAAAAAAAAATAAACAAAAATTAATACAAAAAATATTTCTAATAAAATACTTAAAACTTTTAACATTTCCATTATATTTAAAAATGATATTTTTATAAAAAGAAAACAAAGTGCACAGAATTAAATTCTTTTGCCAGACCAAGACTGGCAAAAATCAAAATCTTTTACAGAATCAGAAATGCCTCAATAAACAAAAAATAGCCTAAAAATTTTGAAACAGATAATAGTATGTTTTCTATTTTAAGAAGTTAATAACAAAAATCCTGAAACAGAAAACAGAAGTTAATAACAAATTCTGAAAACAGAAAGCATACTGTTTTAAGAAGTTAACAAAAATAATTTTAGATATACAAAAAGAGCATATTTGAGAAATACTCTGGAATGACCATCTTTTTAAAACTGTAATTAGAGGTATCTAGTAATATTACTAATATAATGTTATGTTTACATATATTAACTTTAAAAGTCTAATAATAGTATGTTTGTTGAAATTTATTTTAATATTTTTAATTTTAATTTATTAATAAAATTTTATTAATAATAATTTTAATAAAATAATATTAAAAAATATATTTAAATATAATAATATTTAATGATAAAGCTTTAATATTTGTAAAGCAAATATTAAAGCTTTATCATTAATTATTATTTTATTTTTCTAAAATTGGTCAAATATGTAAATACCTGAAAATGCATAATTCTGGATTTCTATCTTAGTTATACAATAGTTTTAAAATTGAGATAGTAAAGAATTAGCCATTAATTTAAATATTTTAATCCTCAAAGATAAAATCAAATATTAAGCTCAAGACTGTACTTAAAATCAATTAAATTTTTATGCTAATTATTTTTTTAATAAAAATTGACTAAATAAAGTAATTTTATACTCAACTGTTTCAATTAATTGAGCTGCATCTTCTATTTTCCTTTCTCTGTACTGCATTGATGTACTTGCTTTGAAATAAGTATGTTTCCATTCCTAATAATAGAATTAAGTTTCAATTACATAAAAAGAATTATAAATTTGTAAAATTTCATTATTTTCACACAGTATTATAAATATAAAAAATTTAAAATACTTTGCCATTCATGTGAAACAAACCTGATAAAAATCTTCTGAAACTTCAGCAACTGCACAGCATAATGTTCTTAATCCTGCATAGCACAATATGTTAACAAAAACAAAGAAATGATGTATTGTCTATTTAAAATTGATAACTTACCACATGTTGCAAATTCTTTCAAATGCTGAAGAGTTACTTCCCTATATGGCTGATTTTCTTTCATTCTTTCATATATCACAGTATCCTTAAAATTTATCATTAAAAGATAATAAGTAAATATTTTTCATATAGTTGAATATTTATAATTTTTCATAAATATGACTTACAGCTCCTTTACAATATAACTTGATCTTTCCATTTGGATCTCTTATGATGACAGACATTCTTTTTCGATTACTAAATACAAGAATCAATAATTTGATATTTTTTATTCAATGTTTTAAATAAGGAAAATGAAATTTTTATGGAATTTTTCACATAAAAAATCTCTCATATTTTTGTATTAGAAAAATAATTTTAAATAAAGTAATGAATAAATCTTACCTAGTAAATTCCAAAACATTTAAAACTTCAAATTTCTGTTCTGTGCCCATCTAAAAAATTAAATCATATTGAATTGACTGCGGATAATTCAAATTTCTTTAAAATTACTTTATGAAAAATAAATACCGCATTTATCATCACATTTTCTGGTGTCCTGGTAGTAAAAACAAATCCACAATCTTTAGCACCTTTAACTAAAGCTCCTTCATCTTACAAAATATAAAAAATATTATTAACAAAATGGATAACTATTTATTACATATATATTTAATAATATAATTTCTTTAAAATCTAATAAAAGTTGTTACCTGGCGAAGCTGCTTGATAACAAATTTCATGTGTTCGTTGATCTAATTCAGGTACTACAGTATGGCATACTGCCATTAATGTAAAGAATTCTCTAATATATGGAGCTAGTTTTTCCAATTTTCTCAAAACATTCGTTTTTGACTTGTGTCACTTTAGAAATACGTGTGCGATATATAGCTTAATATAATAATAATAATATTTAAATAACTTTCATATTAAATCACATATCCTTAATTTAATTACTTATAATTGTTTGAAATCAACACAAATCCTTATTTAGTAACAGTTACGAATTATCATCTTTTCAAAAATTTGCTGATACATATATTGTTCAAAAAAGACTAACCAGATTTTATATAATAATTTATTAATGCAATGTAAACCATGCCTGAATTTTAAATACATATACTTGTATCAACCTAATCTGCTACCTTTCATCATCCATGTACAAAGATTTTAACGATTATGAGAGAAAGCTGGTGCTGTTATTTACAGAATAAAAATTATTATTATTTGTTCCAAAATAAATAAAACTGAACTTGCAAAATTTTTTGCAAAGTTATAATCTTATTTATTGTACTAATTACTATGATAAAAAAAAAATCTGATCAGCCATTCCAGAACTTCCTACATAATTATTCATAGAAATAAACATTAACATATTTTAAAGCATAAATTAATATAACATTATGAACATTATAAGACTGAATATCCTTAATACTATTCATACTCACATGGTTTTCTCTGAGATTTTTTAATACTACAGTTTTATCAAATTTCTCTGTTCCCCTACAATTATAAATTCCAGAATTATAAGAATATTTGAATAAAATTTTCTAAACTCTACATATAATTAAAAATAAATTTGTAAAAAATTATTATAAAAAGTTTAATCTTTACAGATTATAATCTAGGATGATGATTTTTGATTTTGAAAATCAATCATTTTTTTATCATCTATCAGTTTCACATATACCATTTTAGAACATTCCCTAACAAATAGTTTTAACAAAGGAAATATATACATTATATAAAAATTAGATGCTGTATGGAAGAATACTAGTTTTTTTTTATCTACCGATTCAAGATAATAACAAAGTTTCACTTCTTTGAAATTCCCAATAGTAGTATAAATTTAATCCAATGATTCTCATCCATCATAATATAAGCACAAACAATGGCTCCAAATATTTTTCACAAATGAAAAGAAACAAATATTGAACTAAAAAAATTTGTAAAAAATTATTATAAAAAGTTTAATCTTTACAGATTATAATCAAGGGTGATGATTTTTGATTTTGAAAATCAATCATTTTTTTATTATCTATCAGTTCACATATACCATTTTAGAACATTCCCTAACAAATAGTTTTAACAAAGGAAATATATGCATTATATAAAAATTAGATGCTGTATGGAAGAATACTAGTTTTTTTTATCTACCGATTCAAGATAATAACAAAGTGTCACTTCTTTGAAATTCCCAATAGTAGTATAAATTTAATCCAATGATTCTCATCCATCATAATATAAGCACAAACAATGGCTCCAAATATTTCTCAAAAATGAAAAGTAACAAATACTGAACAAACAGCATATGATTCGGTATCTGTTTGAAAATTGTTCTAAAGACAGAATTAATTCAAATAATGGAATCCAATAGATGAAATATGACTAAATAATTTATGTTGTTTTATTATAGTAATAAGTTTTTGAACATTTTAATATAATAATCAAATTCAAAACATTTAAAAAACAATTTTAAAGAATGTGAAAAAAACAAGCTGTAAGAAAAAATAACCAAAATATCTGATGTTTCTGAAAACCTGGCAATCCCACTTCCCATAAGCAATGGATAATTAATAAACTAGAATATTTTATTTTTTACCTATATTATATTTGTTAACAATTATGCTTTTTTGCACTGTTTACTAAGCAAAAGTAAAAGAAAGACTTCTAAAATACATATAAGATATTATTATTATAAATATATACAAAATATTGATTCTCACCCATACATAATTCCAGCAATAGAACAACGCTGAAATTCCATAATATTACATGTTAACGTTCCTGTTTTGTCAGAAAAAATATATTTCACTTGACCAAGTTCTTCGTTAAGATTTGATGTTCGAGCCATGGCAGGTGTATCTGTTTCTTCATAATACATATTATTATCCTATAAATGTATTTAAAAACTAATATAACTGACTATCAAATCATTTTAACCATTTAGTCAAATTCAGTCTTATTAAAAATTTAATAAAATTATTAAAAATACTTAAAATAAGAATATAGTTTAATTGTTATTCTTCTTATAATTTGCTATAATTCTTATTTTTATATAAAAAGCAAAGGAAAATTTAATTTTTCTTCTGATAAGGAAAACATAATGAAGAACACATTTTAATAAAATATATTCATGAAATGGTTAAAAACACATGTAGCATATGATCATTTATTTAATTCATACACCAAAAACTAATTTAATAAATTTTAATTAATGAATAAAAACATAAGAAAGAAATAAAAACTGAGTGAACTATTTTTATTAGTTAAAAATTTGTAGGAAGTTTCTTGAAATCAATATTTTTCATTCAATGCATTGAATTTAATATTTGTTTTTTATTTGGTAAAAAAAAACATTACAAAATTAAATCATTTTCATAAATAGTACAAACTCACCATGTTAATGAAAATTGCTTGGGCAAATCGAACTACTTCTAAAGTTACTTGAAGACTTATAGGAATCAAATTATTGTATAGAATAATAAATGTCAAGAAAGTATATCCAAAATTTGTTGTTGCTAATTCTAAATGAAAAGATAAAAAGTATTATCTTCATAAAAATAACAAGTAATGTTATTTATAATTATTGTTTTTATTACATTTACTTTGTTAAAATCTAAATGCTTAAAATCATTCCTAAATTACTAACATAATTCATCTTTAATATTATGGAAGCCAAGAAAATGAAATATATATATTGTGCATTTTAATTTCAATGCTTATGTTTTATTCTTCAAATAGTTGTAAAAATTAAACTCTAATTTAGTTATGTTTAACTTAGTGTTAATATTTTTATATATATCTGCAGACTATGTAAAAATCATTAAATTGGCATATCATAAAGTACTAAACCTTTTTAAAATTAAATTACAATAAAACTGCAGATTTTGATTAACTAATTTTAAATCCATGCTGTCTTTGTTTTTTTTACAATGTGTTACTGAATTACTGGTTTGTTTAAAATAAAATATTCATAAATTGGATTTCTCTGTTTAATTTTCAAATATTTTCCAAAAATACTCAAAATATTTGATCATAACTGAAAAACTACCAAAAGAAAGAGGTATATCATTTTTTACTAATATGTAATTATAAGACCATACAAATAAATAACTCATAATCTGTGGACATTTAGCCATCTTATCAATATGTAGTTCTGGCCACAACAGCTTTGGTTCTGTTAAACTCTATCTGCAAATTTTTAAAATTTGCAAACAAAAATTTATTGTCCAGTTGATAAGCAACTTCAGCTATATGTTTTGGTTATAAAAATTATAGTAAAATAAAATAAAGTTTTCTCGATACATTATTATTTATGTATATTGTCAATTAGTTTGAATCTGCATTCAAACTGAATCAATTGAATTCATAAACAATAACTATTTATTTCTAAATGTAATATTTGTTCAGATACAAAATTCATATTTTTCTTAATTTTTTTTTTTTTAGTATAAATCTCGTACATTAATAAGAATAACTTGATCACTGAAATCGATAATTATATTATTTTACTTTTTTCTGAATATAGATACCACAATCAAATGTTGTGTAAAAAGCTTAGTTTCAGATTTTAACTTTGCAAAATCTGATGAAAAAAGAAAAAAATCTCGAAAAGTTATAAATGATTCGCAAAAAAACAATTTTGATCTAGATTACTACAATCAGCATAGAAATCTAAAAATTATTTCTTAATAAAAATTGTACACAAGCTGCAACAATAATATAGTACAATCTAAAATCTCTTTCTGATGTATTAAAATTAATCATGCATTTATTTTTCTTCTTTTTATAAAATTTCATTTTCTTTAATATCATCATCAATTCTTCACCTTTTATAAAATATTTATATTTGCAAATCTAATGATTAGCAAATTATCATGTTTTCTCTATATTTTTTATACTGATACAAAAATAAATCTTATATAATTTATATAATTAAGTACTGATTTAAAATTTTCTTTTATATTTTCTTATAAAGAAAATAGATGAATTATAATAGAATTAAAAATTTTATTTTAAGGATTTCTGTATATCTGTGTGAATTATATTATGATGTATGAAAAATATCAAAATGATATTTCTTAACTCTTTGGAATGCAATTAACTTCATTTCATACATAATATTGTAATTAAAGAATATACAGAAATCCTTTAAATAAAATTTTTGATTCTGTTATAATGCTTCTATGTTCTTTATCAGAAAACATAAAAGAAAATTCTTAATACCTATTATATAAATTATACAGGATTTATTTTTATTTTAAGTAACTTAATATATAAATTGTTGTTTTTTTTAAGTTTTCATAGTTAAATTAATTTTATTTTAGTAATTATTACAATATGTACTAATTAAATGATAAATAACTAAAATATTAAATATAAAAACAATATATTTACCATCCATTCCTAAATACCAGTCTCTAGTTAAGTGTTCTTTTGTCCAAATTTCACTTGCAATGGCACTCACAAGGCACAGAACAATCAAAAGTAGGAAAAGCATGAGAATCTAAAAAAATATGTATATATATATATATCTGAATGTAAATCAATTTTATCTTCTGGAAATTATTTTTGAAAACTTGAATTTTAATTGCCATTGGATTATAGCCATCAATATTTTGCAAAGATTATAAATAGAACTAACATATAATCAGAGTTATACCATTTTATTATATATTAAGAATAGAATTTTTAAACAGAATATGTATCTGTAATTTAAATGTGCTGATGATGGGTGATATAATCCTAAAGTTTTTCATAAATTATAATATTTCTGTATTTAAGATTTTGTCTACCCATTATTTAATTATAAAGCAGATGATGATAATATAGAAATATAATCAGAGTTGATTTATCATCAAATTTGATTAGTTAATTAAAATAATAATGTTTCTAAAATTTCCAGATAATTGTTTTTTATTTCATGTAAAAACTCAAAAAACATCGTACTTAAAAAAATAAAAAATGATTCTTTATTACATCATAATACAACCTATTAATATGTTATTGTTTGAGTTTCAACAACAAAAATATTTAAGATGCAATGATCAAGGAATAAATTACTTTCCAATTTAAACTATGTAATTTTCTTATTATTAATAATAATAATACTAATAATAATAAATCTAAAGATAGACTTTGACTTCTACAAGTATTTCAGTCAATAAAAAAAGGGGATGCTAGAAAAAATTTTTTAAGGATAGTGAAGAAAATGCACTAAAGCTAGTACATAATGAAAAGCTATTAATTATAAGAAAAACAAAATTGGCCTTAAAGAAAGAACAAGTCCAGAACAGAATTGAAAAATGGAAGGCTAAACCATTGCATTGGCCAGTATATAAAAGATCTAGCAGGCAAAGCTGATGACAAAACTACATTGGCAATGGTTCAGAGAAGGAAAACTGGAAAAGAAAACAGTGAGACTTCCTAATTCTGACTGTATAAGATCAAGCACTAAGAACAAATGCATACAAAGCCAGAATAAAGAAAAATTTAACAATTTTAATCAATTCTAACAATTTAACAATTCAATTTAAGAATAACTAAATGAAATTATCAAAAAATGTAAATTTAAGTTTTTAAATACAAGCCATTACAGGTATACCTCACTTTGTGGTACTTTGCCTTTTGACATTTCTCAATTATATTCCATGTTTTTATATTTAAAAATGTAAAAAGTTTGCAAAAAAATACTTATTCTAAGTATATGAAACATAAATTAACAAATGAATGGGATGGACCTGGAGATATCTTGAAAAAGTGAAGGGGTAAGACCTGGAATTGAACATGGATCCTTGAAAGGTGATATAGAAATGCTTAAAAATGCAGTCATCTGGGAGAGTTTTTTAGGTCTAGTATTTTTGTGCACGTAATTAATAATAATATAAATATGTTTTAGGCTTTTATATATGCATTAGCAAACAAAAAAAACTGATTCACTTTACAGCAGTGATCTGGAACATAATCACCACAATGACAAAGTATGCCTGTATTCTAACACATAATGATCATAAAAAGTGAAATATTCTATAATGAATGAAATAAATGAATAGCTTTACTCTATAAACTGCAATATCTCGATTTCCTTCATATAATATAATGGACTCATGTTTTTACAAACCTCCAATTTATGAACTACACATTTTTAAGTTGGTCCCAAAAAGTCCCTAATGTTAATTAATGCCATTCCCACTTATGAACTTTTGATTTTAAAAACCTTTTTGGGGTCCATACGAGTTCATAAAATCAAGAGTCCACCGTATAAGGAACATATCCAAATATTCCAAGACTGATAGCTTGGATATGCTAATCTGGGACAAAAAAAAAATTCAACAAAAGTATAATTTTAAAATTTTTTATATTTATATATTTATCAACTTATTTGACTTACTTTTTCATTAACAATAATATCAATCAATACAATAATGCATTTTTTAAGGAAAAATATAAGTTACATTAATTTATTAATTAATTTGTATCATGTAATTTTATGAAGATTTAAAAAGATATATAGAATGATAAAATGCATTTCTAGAATAATGAAATACAGTTAATCCTTGACTTATCCATTAAACTTAAGCTAGAGTAGTCATAAGTCAGAAATGCTCAAAATTTATGGGTTGCCCACTGCTAATATTTATTATTATACTCCACTTTATTGTAATAGACTTAATGAACACAAAAAGACAAGATCCAGACAAAAAAGAAATGCTTTTTGTAAATCAGACCATTGCTCAGGAACTCGAACTTAAACAATTGCAATGACTAATCACAGAATTCATTGATGATATTGCTATCACAAGTACAAGCAGTTGTAAGTTAAGGACAGTTTGCTTATTATCTTATAGTTTGTAGAAATGGTACATAATTTAAATATAATTTCATAAAAAAAATAATGACTACTTATTATTGATAATGCCAATTATAAATTCTCTCATAAATCATTCTTATCTTTTGAATTTTTTTTATAAAAACATACATTAATATGGTCAAATTTAAACGAGTGAGAAAATTTTGTATAGCATATAGATCTAATAAAGCCAAAAAGATTTAGATCATCATTAAAATAAATTTGCTATGAAATTTAATGAATAAAAATATTCTTGAGACTTCTCGTGCAAATCTTTCTGAACTTTTGAGAAATACAGCAAATTTTAAATTATATAAGTACTCTTTTGTGAAGTGACATCATAATCTTCATTATTGAAATATAAAATATTTAATGAAGTATCTTTTTTAAATGCAAATGTAAAGCTTCTTTCAACCTTTATAAGATTTATGTCAATAAAATAAGTTAACTTCTTTAAACTGGAATAAAAAGCAATAAATGATTTTAATTATTATTACAGATATAAAATATATACCTGATTATTTGTAATTTTATCCACTGTTGATCTTTTTAATGGAGCTGACATGGAATTCTAAAATATAAAAATATATAATAATAATTATATACATATAATTATATATTATTTATTATAATTATTAACTTTTAAATGTTAATTTACTCAAATTTTGTTCAATCAATTTTCCTCATCTGAAATTTAATTTTTTTGCCATTAGTATAATATACTAATCACAAAAAGGTTCAATATTTTTGTTAATATCGATGGAGTTTTTAATTCTGTACAATAAAATAATCATTTGTTTTAAAAAAGTAATTTTCATTTGCAAAAATTAACTTCATTTAAAATTCTAGAAATGTTTAGTTATCATCCAATGGAGAAGTTTTTAAGAAGTGTATTACTTACAAGGGTACCTGATTAATTGTGGTTTATTGAACTGATTAAAATTTTGCAGAATAATGGAAGATCGTGTATTGATTCATCTGACAGAATTTTAGGTGCAAACACTCAATCAATTTTTAATAAACATCCGATTATTAAAAAAAAAAAAAATTGATATTAATGTTTCTTTTGCACCAAAATACTTTAGCATTCTGATAATTGTATCAAAAAACAAAACTGGCTACCATTCATATTACATAAGTTTGAGTCCCAATGAATCTTTTATAATGCTTATAAAAGTAATTTTTATTTAAATTTATTCATTTTCTATTGTTGATTTTTCTTGTCAGACTGAAATTTGATAACTACTGCCATAAACAACAAATATTTTGCTACGCAAAAGAGTGAAATTTTTCTTTAACATTTTTTGAAAATTTCATAAGAATTCAATATAAGGAAACTCAAAATAATTTATGTAAAAAATTATAGAATTTATGCAAATAAAGAACATAGAAAAATATCAGATGTCAATGTGTTAACCATGCACTGTTACATTATATTTCTTTAAAATTTAGGAGACAGAAATTAAAAATTATAACATACCATCATGAGTTTTGTTTCATGACCTGTATATATGACCACTCCTAAAAATAAAATATTTTCAATTTATAAAAAGAAATTTTAAATTTATAAATTTAAATTATAATAAAAATTCAGTTAAAAATCAAGATTTTTTTTTATGTAATTAAATTTGGTTAATGTTTCACAATAAACTTAGAAGTATTTGGAACTAAATATTTTTATACATAATCAACACTTAACTTACTTGATTAACTGATTTGATAACATCAAGTCAAAAATTACATATCTTAAAAATAATCTGTAGCAATCAATAATGTAAATGCTTAGTTTCAAAACTCAAATCATATATTACTACTAATAACATTGTTAAGTTTGAAAAATTTCCTATTCCAGATAATGCTTGGCAAAGATTACTTAGAATCTTAATCATTACTTAGATTCAGTCAAGAACAGTGAATCTATGTAATGATCAAGAAAATCTAAGTAATGATCAATACTTTTCTTGATCATTACTTAGATTCACTGTTCTTGACTGTTAATTATGAGATGTCTACATTAAAAAAATTTTCTAACTATAGGTATCTCTCAGTTTATGAACTTTCAGTTTACAAATTTTCAATTTATGAATATCATTTATATTTTTTGAAAAAACTATTTCATTATAAATTAATTATCTATTATAATTTTATTTAAATCAATGATGGCATTTTTGTTCTATATAATAGTTTATAATGTCTAATTCATACTTTATAAATTTTTCTTGTATATCAGTTTCTCAAATTGTTTGATAAAAAATTTTATCATTAGGATGTTCCTTATCAATTCAATGATATGAATAATTGATTGCTTTTTTATGATTTTTTACTTATTCTCTTCACTAGCTGTATCCAATATATTTTCACATTAAACTTACTGTATATACCATCAGCTTTAAGACAAAATTCATCAGAGGATTCAGTATCGAATCTGATGCTTAGCATATATCAATAATATGAGTAACTGTAATATATTTACTGTTTTTTCAAAAACTTTTGCAACTACATAAAATTATTTAGCTTCATTACAATTGATTATTATTACAGATGTGTAAATTTGTGATGTGAAGGGATTTTTTGGATCTATCAAAAATTGCTAAATATAACCAATACATCTTAAAAGTGAATAATTTTAATATCTTTAATTTTATTAAAATAATTATAATAAAATTCATAATTAATAAATTTTTAACAGATAATATGGGTGTAGCATTTTGTTTTATTGCGGACACACCTTTCCCATGCTTTTTCTGCCAAGCATACAAACTTTTATAAGTGCGGTATTGGGAGAGCTATGAGGTTCAACCAAGTCCTTGGGTTCAACAATAGGGAATCCAATAAAAGCAAAGTAAAGAATATTATAGCTGTTTATGTATAAGGGAAGATTTTTTTTTTGTCTACTTTAGGTTTTTTGATATAAATTCCAAAATTTACAAAATATTAATTAAAAATTATTGAACTGAAGGAAAAAAAACAGTAATAAATTCATAGTAATAATGACAACATATCAATAAATTTATATAAATTTTGAAATAATTATAACATATCTTAATTAATATTCATTAATCAAAATTTGCATGTTAATTGGTTTTTATTGATTTTTTCTAAAATATGTTCCAATTTTCTTCATTCATGGTTTGTTTTATTCAGAAAACTAGCTGCTATCCAAAAATAGCAATTATTATGTTGGATGGTTGAATTTTCAAATAAAAAAATTGTTTTTTAACAATCTCATATATAAAATGAACCTTCTGAAAAAATACTTATAATGTTAGAAAGAGAATAAAAACCATAATAAACTGTAAAAATTTCAAAAAATTTTGATGAAAATTATGCAAAATATAATTTTAATTTTTTTGCATATTGATTATGCTTAATTACTTAATTCAATGGCATGTGATTATAGTCATTTTTTTTAGTATCCTGCAGAGAAGAAGATAATCCACATTAAAAGCACATTCAAAAGAAATTTAAATAGCAATTACTATAAAATAAAGCTGCTGCTGTTTGATGACTTCACAACAACTGATTTATTTGAATTATAAATCATTTATCTTAGCAAGTATTTTTTTATCATAATTAGAGATATGTGATACAAATTTTTGAGTTGAGTTAAACTTCACAATAAACTCAAGCTTTTGAGTCAAGTTCAAGTTTTAACTTTAATATTTTTAATGCTGTAAACATTGAATTTATCTAAATAGCTCCTTTATAATACATGAAAAAGTCACATATTTCAGTCTGTTTTATTTTTTTATATAAAATTTTATAAACTTAATTTATGAATAAATTCATACTTTTTCATAATTTTAAGATATCACTAAAAATATAGATTTTAATGATAAATGTTTATAAGTAAATTCAACATTTATGATTTTGATAAATAGAATAAAATAACCTTAAAATCTTCTTAATTCAAATATTCTTAATTTTTATTAAATATAAAAAAAAACAATGATACATATTTCCATAATAGCAAACTCCATTATAACTGCAATTGTGAAATATTCTCTAACCACAGAAAAAAAAAATTTTCTAACAGCATTTTGAAGCCTTAACAGACCCAAGTTTTATTTGAAACTCGACTTGATTTGAGTTTGAACAGTTCACACATTTCTAATTATTATTATTATTGGATAAGAATTATACTGATTTTTTTGACATTTTTTATTTATTATTATTTCATTTTATGAGTTTGGTTTTTTTAATATTATAGTTTCTGAATTTTTGTAATTAATAGTTTTAACACACTGCATATTTAAAATATATCATTTAGTAATTAAATGACATACTTCAAATGATTAAAAAAATAAAAATAATAATAATATGTATTATATAAAAGAATAACATAATATTTTATGTCATTAATACATTTAACAAACAATGAAAATTTTATGATGCAATCAATTTTCTATCATCGCTAAAAA
The DNA here is from genome assembly GCA_000484575.1 of Olivierus martensii. Lineage (NCBI taxonomy): Eukaryota > Metazoa > Arthropoda > Arachnida > Scorpiones > Buthidae > Olivierus > Olivierus martensii. The sequence continues at coordinate 6,290 of AYEL01056957.1, read as the reverse complement.
ATTACAATATTTTATAATGTTTTCTTGAAAGCAGTAATAAATTTTTGTTATATTTAAAAATTCTATATCATCATGTGCAAAATTCAAATTGATCCTAATACAAAAATTCTCTTTCCATTATACACACAAAAACCAAATGGCAAAAATTCTAGTAAAAATGTCATCTTATACTGCAATATTTCATAAATTTGAAAATAATTGTGACTCTACTTTTTAATGTTTTTATTTGAAAAACACTCATTACATTTTGATTAATACAGTACAAGAATCAGAATTCCACCTTCTACTGACAATGAAACACAAAAATAGGAATATATTAAAATAGGAAAAACAAGAGATTATTAAGTTGTCAATTTCAAATATAGAAAACATTTTCAACTAAATAAGCCATCTTCAGTTCACAGATAATATATAGAATGGAAATTATCAAAAATATGACCATAAAAGAAAATAATATAAACAAATATAATAAATCATTAGTAAAAATAATGAATGTCAGACTTTTAATTTGAAATGTTGTTAATTGATATCATAACTAACCTAAGTTAAATTATATAAGTCAAAATATATAATTTATGATAAAACTTGGTAGTTCAATTTATATAAGTACAGGTAGGCCTTGATTAGTGCAAATAATTGGTTCCACAAATTTCTCGCACTAATCGAAGTATTAACTCTATGGAAAATATGGTAATTGGTTCTTGCTTTGTGAAATTCCGGCCATTAGCTAACTTCACAATGAATAACCAAAATAAACTTAACACTGTTTAAGAAATATTTATTTTCATATTTTACATCATTGTTCATCATCTAAATTAATAACTTAGGCAGGAATTGCATCTCATATCATCATCAAACTAACCGCCAAACCAAAATCAAAATAGCGAATCGAAAGCGGAAGTTGAGCGCCGCCTGGCCGCCAATTTTGGGTCGACAATTGAGTGAATAGTCCGATTTGTAATTAAGCATTGCAACTTTATTGAATCAGTAAATTAGTTCCAGATAGAATTAATAAGCAAAGTTAATGAACCAATGAGAAATTTTTAACAAGTTTTCTATTTGTTTATTAGCAGAATACGACACCAAAAGATAACAAAAACAAATTTTTTTCACAAGTTTTATTTTAAATAAAGAAATCAGATAATAAACAAAAGAAAATAAATAATATCGGTAGTACAGCAATATAATAGGCAAATAAATTTGTAAAAATATCTTTATTTAAAAAAATTTAACAAAGAATGCTTTTATGTCGCTCAATCACATCCATTTTTTGCTGTAGCATAATCACTAACCTCTTCTTTTTTTTGTTTCCTGTTTTATCATCAAAAGTGTTCCTCCTTTTATCCATTTCGATACTTTTTAAAAGAGAAAATTCTATACTTTATTGTATGTATATATCGAAGACTAAATATAGTACAGTAATGTTAAACAGTTAATGGCAAAAAGCCCATCTTTCTGATATTTCACCTAGTAATGTTAAACAGTTAACGGCAAAAAGCCCATCTTTCTGATGCTTCTGTTAAACAGTTAACGGCAAAAAGCCAATCTTTCTGATGTTTCACCCCTTCGAAATCGTGTGACCGTTCTTGGACTGCTCCTCGTCCGGTTTTACTAATCGAAAATTAACGGTAATTTGTTAATTGACATCATAAAAAAAAAGTTTGTTAGTAAGACTGGTCGGTGCTTAAAACTCGCACTAATCAAATATTTTCTCGCACTAACCGAAAAACAGTATCAATTTTATAAGTCGCATTAATCGAATTCGCACTATTCGAAGTCGCACTAAATGAGGCCTACCTGTATACTTCTCTAAAGCATTGTAATTTAAAATATTATTGAAATTTAATGGATGATAGTTTGTTTCAATCAGAACAGAAATCTAAACCAAATGGAAAATTTTGAGGAGTTTTATATATCATTGTAAAAAACAAGAAAATTAGCAAATGAAAAAAGCAAGTATTGCCGATCAAAATTTTTATTTGACAATTAAAATAGAAGATTTAGCAATCTAAAGATCATATTTTTTGAAATTTTTTTCAGTTTTATAAGAATTTAACTATTTACTTGATTTCCAAATTTTTTAAAAATAATCAGAAGCAACAGCAAGTGAATTTAAAATATTACCACTCTGCAATGCTCTAAGGCAAGTGTGTCAAACTCATATTAATTCAAGGGCCATTTAATAAGCCTGTAAGATTGCCGCAGGCCACATCACATTTAACTTTTTTTTTTCTGTAAATTACATTATGGAATAAGGATTCAAAAATGCAGATACGATAATTAAAAACATTATGTAATCAAATGAATATATTACAAAAATATATAATTACTACATAATTGTTTTTAATTATACATATTTTTTTTAATTTTATTTCTCGCTATCAATCTTTAATTTTCTATTAAGCATTAAAATTCACATTTTCTATACAAAAACAAAAGCTTAAATTAAAATTTTATAAATTCAAATAACCATAACTATTTACATTTTTTAAATAAGTGAATAACACAATAAATAAATCTTAAACAAGCCCATTAGCATGTTCTTTATATACATCCTTTAAAGAGGGATTGTTTGGAACTTGATCATTATATTTGTCTATCCAAAAAAAATACAGGTTTTCATTTATGGCTATCCGTTTTCAGGTAAAAAATTTCGCACAAAACGATGTAGTCCTTGCAGGAAAGTACTTAATTTATGTCACCGATCCGAAAGATCAGTATCATCTGCACATATACGTCCGATAAGGTCAATCAAAAAATAACTGCAATTACATTTCATTAAAATCAATCTAGTGTATCATAGTATATGACATAGCTCCAAAGCAACAGTTACTTCCTATTATCTCATAATATATTATTCTGATTTTCTTTTTAGTTAAGAGCGTTGAGGGCCACAAAAAATCACATCAAGGGTCGCATGTGGCCCGCAGGCTGCCAGTTTGACACCCCTGTTCTAAGAAATATATATTTTGCAAATCAAATATATAGAAAAATTAAGTGATAAATAAAATTAATAAGCAATAAAATGTAATTTATTATTTATACCAAAAATCCAATTTGTGTTTCTTAATCTCGCACCACGCAATAATATCTGATCTGGTCCCAAAGGATTAGATCTGAAAAAATATTAAAAAGATTTAGATACTTTTTTAAATTTTATAAAAATAATTTAATTATAATAAAAAAATAAAGAATACAGATGTCTGCTAACTTGCATAAATTTAAGTAAATTTAATTTTATGTAAAAAACTTTTGACAAGAAAAAAGTATTTTAAAAATCATTTGTTGAAATTTCATACAGTGAAAAACTGTAATATCATAGTTTCATGCAGTTATGTTACTGATTGCTATAAAATCAAAAATATTTGTATATAATTAAAATTTATTAGAATTAGTTCTTTAAACAATTTCTAGATCTAATTTTTATAAATAAAGTTTATATAGATGACAGGATTTTTTAGTGATATCACTTGTAGTGTAGTGTGTGATTCAGGTTTGTAAAATGCAAGCTGACTACCAATAAACAGAATCACATAGTTCATCAGATAGTAATATATAGTATAGTAATATCAGATAATAGATCATAGTTTTTATTGCATATGATCTTTTAAGAATAATACTTATTTCAAATATATCATCATCATCATCATCATCATCATCTAAAACTTTATCAATTATAAACTTTTTATTTAAAAAAATTTATTTAAAAATAATATTTATATATGAATATATTAGATAATTATAAAAATAGAAAAGTCCTTGATTAAAAAACATCTGATTTTTTCAAATGTATATGAAAGATTTTGATGTTGAAAATAATTCGAGTCATTTTTATAATTTAGTGCAGCAGTTCTGAAGGAAAATTTCTTTAATTGATTATAATATTTTCTCAAGAAATATTTTTGTGTGGTCACTAATATGATCATTAAGAAGTTGATGATGGCTGTATTTATCTGAAACTTTGTGATAAAGTCACAGAATGGCAGTGTGTTAAAACATTTGCTGATCATCTGAAGGACTGGATCAATTGGATCCAGTCCTTCAGATGATCTGGTCCCACACCTCTAAACCTTTTATGACTAGATTCAGGATCAGTCTTTTATAACTCTTTATTAATAATAATAATAATAATAATTAAAATAAAGTTATTATTATTATGAGTTTAGAATGATTATTATTTTGCTGTATTATTATTATTATTTATTTTTTTATGTAATATTTGTAAAATTAGTTTGTTTATTTCTTAATTAAAGTTTTGCGATGTGTGGCTAGAAATGTTGGTCTGATTTATAACTGTGGAGTCCATGTTAGAATAGAAAAAACTGCTTTATCTTAGTCTATTTTTAGTAAATTAAGATAAAATACTAGCACTTTCTAGCAGTTAAGAATGATTTAGTTACAGTAACAAACGTTTTCGGTTATTTGCTATCTTCAGGTTACAGGAATTGGAACAATACAAATTAAAATACTGGAACAATATTAGTTACTATAACAACAAAAAATTATCATCTAAATAACAAATATAGTGAGATTTAGTATTAGGATATGTTTAAAATTATAACATATACAATAAAAATAAATGTATAATAAAAATAAAAAGAATTAATAATTCAAAAAAATTTTTACGACTAAAATTGGAAGTGCTAAGCCTAAACAGTTGTGTCATTAAGCCGAGCTGGCAGTCTAGGATGATTTATTTTTTCGATAGCATATTTCCATGCTGGGGAGAGATCATGAGCTAGTTTTTCATTAAGAATTTCTGCTGTCTTCTTTCTAGTTATTATCTCCAGGGATTCTGTAATTAAGCTTTGCCTAGGTGTATGGAGCGGTTTTTTAATTCTCGCACTATACCAGTCTATTTGTAGGTCAGCTATATAGGATTTAATGGCTAAAGCAGTGGTTAGTCTACATTTAAGTATATTTTGCTTGTGCTTGTCGAATCTCTGTGTGAGGTTTCTTCTGGTTATTCCAATATATGCAGCTGATTTGCGTGTTTTCTTATCACGTACCAGTATTTTGTATATGCATGGCTTCTCTGCATCATTTAATGCAGTGGTTCTCAACCGCTGTGCCGCGGCACACTAGTGTGCCGCCAAACCTTTGACAGTGTGCCGCGAAAAATAAAGAATGAATATGTAATTGCATAAATCATATATATTAATAGTGAAACGTGGTTTCCTGGATATCCCTTTTGCAGTCGAACCACTGTACCGATTCGTAAGTCATCGTTAGAAAAATCTAACGAGAAAAAACTTTCTTGTTATTCATAATTTAAAAATTAAGGAATAAAAATTAAATTAAAATTATAGTTTCTCTAAAAAGATAAAATCTGCAGGTGGCACTATAACTGAAGGACTGCCATTTAATGATCAGATGTAAGAGTATATCAGTAATCTGAATTTAATAAATATAATAATCTGTTAATAAAAATTCATTATTAAATATTTTAAATAATAATTTAAATTTAGGTGTGCCGCCAGATTTTAAAATATTAAAAAGTGTTCCTCAACAGAAAAAAGGTTGAGAACCACTGATTTAATGGGTTTTTGTCATTGCATAGGAAGTTAAAGAGAGTTGGTCCTCTTTTTACTGCAAGTGTTTTCTTTTGGTTCTTTGCTATTTTCTTCACCATATTAAAGTTCCGCAGATTGTAGGGTATAGGCAGGAAGGTTTGATATTTAAATTTGTATTGTTCCAATTCCTGTAACTGAAGATGGCAAATAGCTGAAAACGTTTGTTACTGTAAATAAATCGTTCTTAACTGCTAGAAAGTACTAGTATTTTATCTTAATTTAGCCGTGGCATTTCTGGATGTTTGCTTTTGTTAAAGGACTTAAAGGGAGTGCAGATGTAAATCATATGCTTCCTTTACTTTTAGCATTTTTTGTATAATTCAGTATTCTATATAATATAGATATTTAGAATTACGGTAATATTTTATATTATTAATTGTGCCTAAAATATGGTAATTTAGTGTTAATGATGATATTTTATTTAAGAATTGTTTTATGTGATTTCTCAAAAATGTATATGGAAGGGTAGTGCTCTTCCACCTGTAATAATGTTGCTCTAAGAAACTGGTCATTCTGACTGGCCCTCATTTTGATTTGAGGAAGATGGCCGAAGTGAAAATGTTTTTGGTCTGTACTTTAATAGAAGCAAGCTACATGGAGAGCCAAAAACGTTTTTGATTAAATAGTTTATTTTATGGAATTGGCTTATTGTTTATTTTTATATAATATAAATATATTAATTAAAATTTTTGAGATCAATTATTTATAATTTAATTA
>AYEL01056954.1:0-16518 GCA_000484575.1 Olivierus martensii | reverse complement strand
TTTTTTTTTTTTTCAAAATGTGTTGAAGATGTAAACTAAATTTGTTTTGGCAGTGCATTAGTATCTTAGATGTTATTTAAAATTTATTAAATGAATTTATTTAAAAATCTAAAATCATAAAATATTAATGTTTAAAAATTTTTCAAGAAGTTTGTTAAAAGTTTCTATTCATAAAAAGAAATTTAAAAGTTTAAATTTAATAAAAATAATGATCAGGTGATACAAAATCATGTAACTATGCTCAGTATTAGTAAAGAGATTTATTTGCAGTATCTGTTAAAAATTAATTTAGAATAGAATTTTCTATGCTACATATAATTACATACAAGTTGAGATATTTTGGAATGTGGCTGTGATGTAAATTCAGACTAATAAAAAAAAATTGATTTTATATAAAGTATTAATTTATATATGAATTAATAATAATAAATTTTTCTCATTAATCTGAGTTTACATCACAGCTCTTACAGAGATATAGTGCTGTGTCATTTTGTGCTACAATAGGTAGTCTATGCAATTATCTTTTATTATTATTGCTTAATATCATCATTATAGTTCTGTTATCATGTGAAACTGGGCAACACTTAAGGAAGGAAAGAATATACACAATTAATCAAATACCATACCACAAAAAATTCCTTTCTGATGAATACATATTAGCTTCTCTACAATCATCATCTTTATGTAAATAATGTTTATTATTTATAAGTATACTTCCATGAAAGAAGAATAATTGAAAGCCATACATCATCATAGTCTTATCCATATGTTTTCAATATTTTTTCTTCAACTTCCTTCTACAATTCTATGCACACATCTTGCATATACTCACTTCATTAATTACTCTTCAATACAGTAAATTCAAAACTAGCACCAGATTGCAGAAATTACTTTATTTGACAAACGTTTTCAACCTTCTTTTGGGGTCATCATTTAAAAAATTGACCTGATGATGACCCCAAAAATTTAAAAAATTTTAAAGTAATTTCTGCAATCTGGTGCTAGTTTTGAATTTACTGTTTTGCAATAGTGCAGAAGCAGAGAGATGCAAAGAAATGCTCTTCACTATTCATTCTATATGGCTACATATATCAAAATTCATCATATTAATATATTAGTTATTCCTAACATGGTACCCAACCTCACCTACTATTATAAGTCCAATATTTGCATTTAATTAATATATTAGTGAAATATGCAATCTACTCTACTCTATTTTGTTACTTGTGTTTTGATTTCTTAAATTGCACCTTTTGCCAGTTTATAAATTATATCTTAAGATATGATTGATAAATTGGCAAAAGATGCAGTTTAAGAATTAATTAAATTTTTTTTTATTTTTATTTTCATATTTTATTTATTATTATTATAATATTTTTTATTATTATTAACTATAAAAATAATTAATTCTTTCTTATTTTTTTCTTAAATTATATCTTTGGATATAATTGTTAAATTAGTGAATGATGCAACTTAAAAAAAGCAAAACACAACAATGAAAACACGGTAGAAGAATATTGAATGCACCATTAATATCATGGAAACAAAGAATTTTTTTTTCAAACTATAAAATTAATTTGTTGCATTCCTTTAGAAAATTGTATATTCTAAATCAGGGGTATCCAACCTTTTGGCTTCCTTGGGCTGCATTTGAAGGAAAAAATTGTCTCGGGCCACACACAAAATATATTAATTCCAGCGACAGTTGTTAGGCAGCCGGATGAGCATGTGGTAATGCGTTGGCGTGTCACGCAGGAGGACCCAGGTCCGACATTTCCTGAAAAGTTTTTCAGGGTTCCTGGTGTGTTCTGATGATCCTTGTCCTTTACCATCCGGTCCCAACTCCACATATGTAGGTGCAGCCTATTGTTGGAACTGGCCCCACCTCTTAGTAATTTTACTGATTGGAAACGAACGTAAAACAAAAATAGTTGTTAAGCAAAAATTTAATAAATAATGTACAATATATGATATCTACTATGACAAATAAGCAAAAATGTCATAACTTAATAATCTTTGATGACTTTTCATTCAGAAATTTTTAAAAAATCATTGAGCAGGTCAAGAAGTTTTAATCACTAAAATAAGAAATGTTTTAGAAAATGAAAATAGGAAAGGTAATAGATATAAGGTGTGTGAAAAAGTTCTCGCTGTTTTTTTCGAAAAAAGAGTCTTTATTTAAAAAAGAATGAAAATAAATACATCAATGAAAGTATTGTCTATCGCTGGCTAATACTTTTGCCCATCTTTCAGGTAACTATTGAATGCCGTTGCGAAAAAACTCGTCATCTTTCGAGGCTATCCATTTGTCAACCCATTTTCGAACTTTGGCGTCATTCGAGAAATGCTGGTCGGCCAGGCCATGTGCCATCAATCGGAAGAGGTGGTAATCCGATGGAGCGATATCTGCGCTATACCGCGGGTGGGGTAAAACATCCCAACCAAGCGCCTGCAGTTTGTCCTTGACCGACTTTGTCACAATGCTGCTGTGCGTTGTCGTGCTGGAAAGCCACCTTATCATGTCGTTTGGCGTATTCTGGCGTGTTTTTCCTTGATCGCTCGGCTTAAACGCAACAATTATTGTCCGTACAATTGTAAAATTGTTGTCCGTACAAGGTTTAGCTTGGGTCTTGGTCGATCAAAGCCTCCAACTCATCGTCTTCGAACAATTTCGGCCTACCACTGCGTTCGTGGTCTTCAACTTCGAAATCACCGTCTTTAAAACGGTGAAACAATTCACGGCACGTTGTTTTACTAGGAGCATACGTATCATAAGCATCCATAAGCATATCATGTGCTTGAGCTGCAGTTTTCTTTAAATGAAAGCAAAAAAGTAATGCTTCCCGCAAATGGCGCTTATTCGGTTCAAAATTCGACATTTTTGTGCGCGAACAGCAAATGACAGTGTAAAAAAATCACTAATTTTTTGACGCAGTCTTATTGACAGATTGTTAGGCTTTGAGAATGACGCTTCTGTCATGACAGATTGCGTCACCATTTACGTGCAGAGCCATCTATCGGAAAACAGCGAGAACTTTTTCTCACACCTGATATTTAAATAATAAAAGCTTCATTAAGTACATAAAAATCTCAATGTTTCAAAGAATTTTACAATTTTATGTTGGGCTGCATTCAGTACAGCAGTGGGCCGCGGGTTGGACGCCCTGTTCTAGATAGTTTGATTTTTAGTTTTGGATTTACTCTTAAACTATCAGTTATCTGTTTTATATAGATAATTGAAGAGGACTGAATAAGCCAAAAATTTTTTGTAAATAATCAAAAATAAGTAAATTTTTTCCTGCTTGAAAGTTGTATTGATGTTGATAACTTGAAGATCTAAATCAGGGGGACATAAAATTAAAAGAAATATAGATATTACAATTACAGTTGGATTCTTGTTTAACTTTGAAGCTAGTTTCTTGAAAATCATGACTTTGAAACGATGTTAACTGAAACCAGAAAACCCATAGGCCCAATTTTATAAGTCAAGGTTACATTCTACAGCTTCTTTCTTACATTTTTATAATTAGAATTGATACTATCTGGTAACTTTTGCCATGTAATCATTATTATATTGTTCAATAATAGAATGAAATTAATGAAAACATAATTTAATTATAAATTTTAATTAAAAAATGTTATATAACAATTATGTTTGCAAAGTCGCGATTTTGAACGACTAGTAATAATTATAACTATAATTAACCTAACGGTTCTAGCGACTCTGCAATCCAGAGTTCGGCCTGAGCTCAGAAAAGTCACGAATTTTAACGAATATCAATATTATTATACAACTAAACCTGACGGCTAGCGACTCTGCAAATTCCAGAGTTCTGCCTGAGCTCAGGTCTTTTTTCTAAGTTCTAACTTAATGCTAAGTAATTATAAAACAATCCAACAACAACGTAACGTCTAACTGACGAAACGAAATCAAATATCGGAACTTACACTAAAAGTACCGATTATGTGTTAGCAAGTAAAACGAACAAAAACGATGTTAGAACTTTCACTAAAAAATTGAATAAATTTCCAAACAAGTTAAATAATAATAAAACTATAAATTTATTACACTCAAAACACTTACAAAAGTGTTAACAAATGCTTTATTGAAACTATAATAAAGCAACAAACAAGTATCCAACAAAACTTGTTTAATCCAATTCAAATATCAAAATTTCCACAAAGGAAAGAACCTTAAATACTACTTAACTTCTAATACCTCCACCTCCGATACAAACTTCAAACAATAGTCGATCTCTACAAGAACTCAAATGTCACTCGCCAATTCTACGTCTGGAAATTCAGCACCTCAATTGGCTGGTCGGATGCGTCCTCTTTTATACTCGAGTGACAAACACAACAACGTGTCGGTTGCGTCGTCTTTTATACTCTCGAGTGACGAACACAGCCGCACTCGCTCATTTACATACTTATACGTAACAAGTTTAAAGTTGTCTACACGCTTCATTTACATAGTTAATACTCTCGAGTGACGAACACCGCCGCACTCGCTCATTTACATACTTTAAACTTCTTACAATCCCGCACTTCGCTCATTTGCATACTTACACACAACAAGTTTGACTTACAATCCCGCACTTCACTCATTTACATACTTATACGTAACAAGTTCAAAGTTTTTCTCATTTGCATACTTACACGTAACAAGTTCAAAGTTATCACTTTACAGGGTTAAATCATTCATGTCCTGAACCGCTCTTCCGATCTGAGCTTAGAGTAATTCATTCATGTCATCATCTTTACAGTTTAATTTATATATCGAAAAAAACACTGATGCGGATCCATTCTTATTTTTTCACATTATCAGTTTTAGTGGTAAAATTTATGTAGATAAGATGACATTTTAATCGATCATTTCTGGTAAAAATTTATGTAGATAAGATGACATCATTAACCGGGATAGCTCTTCCATATACGGGTTCCAACTCCATATCACGTGATTTTCATTAACCAGGATAGCTCTTCCGGGTACGGGTGCCGATCCTGTATCATGTGATTGCTAACTACGACGGAGAAGGTGGAAGTAAGTTAACTTTTAAACTAAAATATTATAGCTCTTCCGGAGACGGGTTCCGACTCCGTATCACGTGATTGTCAATTAGCTCTTCCGGATACGGGTTCCGACTCCGTATCACGTGACTGCCAACTAGCTTCCGGAGGACGGGTTCCGATTCCGTATCACGTGCTTGCTAACTACGAAGGAGAGAAACATGGGAAGTAAGTTAACTTTTAAACTAAAATATAATACGTTAGGAAGGTGGAAGTAAGTTAACTTTTAAACTAAAATATAATACGTTAGCCTTCCGGAGGACAGTTCCAATTCCGTATCACGTGATTGCCAACTACGATGGAGAAGTGGAAGTAAGTTAACTTTTAAACTAAAATATAATATGTTAGCATATAGAAAAGAAGTTACATTTTGTGATTGCCAACTACGACGAAGAGCGTGGAAGTAAGTTAACTTTTCAATTAAAATATAATTGTTAGAGAAGGTGGAAGTAAGTTAACTTTTAAACTAAAATATAATACGTTACCATATAGAAAAATATAACGATAAATAAATAATAGAGTGCATAATAAAATAAAAATAGGACAGGTCAAAGTCAACTTCCTCACATGTTTTATGAAAAGTACTATATTTGTTGGCTTAAAAGACAATTTGGTATATAAGTAACACAACAGAAAATAAACCCGAAAGCCAATTAAAAAAAGTATATTATTATTATTTTAATATTATTCAACTTCAGATTCATTATTGATGTGAAATGTCGGACACGGCTTCCTTTGTGAGCTGCCTATAAATTGTCACCACCCGCTTTTTGATATAAAGTGTAATTGATAGACATGAAAAACATCAAACGTAAATGTTATAGTCATTGTCCAAGGGTGGTAACAGCTGACGCGAGTGAACGAGTATGCCCCGAGGGGAAAACGTTCACCGACAAAAGTAACAGCAAATGCAGGTGGATGTATGCATTCCGAAAAAGAGACATTGACGGATACTTTTTGTGGAGCTGTCACTTTATAAAAATAAAATTAGCGATAAAATGATTTTTAACGCTCTTCCGATCTTCTAAATTCTTAACTTTTTACCATTTAACTACATTATAATTTATTTTTGCCTCACACACTCACTTTTTATCATTTTAAATAGTTTTAAAGATATCATCCCATACACATTACAACTCTTTCCTATAATAAATATATCAAATTAGGCCAATTTATCAATAATTAATGTGTAACATAAATATATCAAATTAGGCCAATTTATCAATAATTAATGTGTAACTGAACAAAAAAATAAATATATCAAATTAGGATTATCAATAATTAATGTGTAACCGATCAAAACAAAAAAAAACGGAAAGCGTTACACTTAAATAGTGAAAACCAATATTAGAAATTTTTTAAAATTGAATAGTAAAAATTCCAGATATCGAGAGTTGACTATATTTGCAATTTTGTAGCCTATTCATTATCTACAGAGGGGCGAAATGCAGGGGGCGAATTTTCCGTAAACCATTGGAAAATGAACTTCCTATTCATTGTAATATCCATATAATGTTCTAAATTATTTGTTAAATACATTTTGTCACTTGCCAACTTCTTGGTTTTTTGCATGTACTATATAAAGTCACTTTCAGTTTATAAGATGCAAAATGATTTTTTTTAAGATATAAGGAAAAAAGTGCATCTTATAAGCTGACAAATACAGTAAATTATTTTATAATAAAAGACATCTTAGAATTTTTCTGGTGTTATGTCTGATTAGTTTTTCTTAATGTCAGTTCTCAATCATCCATTAATAGTAGTACCATTTCAACCCTATCACATATTTACTATAACCAAGGAGGTTAGCAGATTGTTCAGGATTGAACATCTATAACCAAAGAGATTGCAGATTGTTCAATCTGGCAATCCTGGTTGCCAGATTGAACAATCTGGCAACCAGGATCTTTCTTGACACCAAATGAGATCTTTTTTGCTTTTTTTAGACATGGTTGGCATTAGAAATTTTTTTAACATTTTGATGTTTTTTCTGGTTTTTCTGCTTATTGGCATTATATAAAATCTTTTAACTTTTTTTTGAGTGTACAGTAACAAATTAAAATTCTGTAGAACTATTTTATTTAGTTGAATTAAAATTCTGAGAAACTAATCTTTTATATAGTTATTAAACATTTTAAAATTTCATTTGCTTTTCATTTAGTGTTTAATTTTATTTCTTTAAAGCACTGTACAAATAGTCCTTTTCTGTTAAATATATACTGCATATATATATATATTTATTTATATTGTGAGGGTCACGTGATCGGACAAAGGAAATCGCGAGGGTCACGTGATTCGAAGAAAGATGAAAACAAATTAATTAACTGTGACTCGCATGATCGGACAAAAGGAACCACGAGGGTCACGTGATTCGAACAAAAGTCGAAAACATCGTAATTAATATCACTTATGAATGTTACTAGTGAAAAACATCACGTACAAAAGATGATAATTAAGAACAAGAACAATCATAGTTATCATAAAATACAAAGATAAGAGGACTGCGCTGGAAACCACATCGAAAACAATCGTTATTCGTGTGACAATTATGGATTTATGACCCGAATTATCAGGTCCAGATAAGGTCCAAGAGAGAGACCCGGGCCAAGAACGGGCACCTTGAAGCCCAGACTGCCTGCCTTTTGACCGATGGGGGAGGAGACGGTCAATGATATAAGGACCCACTGAACAAAGGGTCGGGGATCTCTCTTTCCTGAACGTCTTTCCACGTTATCCACGATTGTCGTCTCCGTCTTCTTGTTCGTCCCATCCAACGACGCTGACCTCTGAGTTCGTCTCTCCCTCGCCGCCTAGTTTGTCCACCTGTTTCATCGAACAGTTTTACCAACCTTGGAAACTTCGACATCGACGTTATTTTTCGCCGTAGACAAACGCCTCCAATACTGATCAAACATCAACGTCAAGAATTCAACAACAAAGTATTTATCCTTCCACCAATGTGTTAAACTGTTGGCATGTACGATAATGTACAGGAATCTCTCTCATTAAATGTTTATTGTTAATGTTAATTTGAGTTGTGTGACTTATTGTGTCTACTAGCTCTCCTGCCCCATCCTTATTCACACCACAACCGCGTTTTTTGGCCAGAATCAAACTGTGTTGTTGGGACATATTCTAACCCAACTGGTGTCAGAAATCCTGACTAAGGCAATTAAGGCTTAAGCCTGTGCCTGACAAAACCGAAGGCTCCACAATATATACACACATACATATACATCAAAAATCTGGCAGTCCTCAGGTCCCAAGGTTGCCAGATTTTTTATCATCAACCTACTACCACTACTACTACCACCACCACTACTACTACTACCACTACTACTACTACCGCTACTACCGCTACTACCACTACTTTATCATCAACCTACTACCACTACTACTACCACCACCACTACTACTACTACCACTACTACCGCTACTACCACTACTACTACTACTACTACTGCTACTACCACTACTATTTTAATTTTTTTACTTACAGAATTTTTAATTTACAGAAATAAAAACTTCAGATTTTTCTTTTTAACTTAAAATAATTTTATTGAAGTGTGTTTGACCCTTTGGGTCCTCTTCAGCAGTTATTAAAAAGCAATATAAACTTTTAAAAATGGAGCAGCATAATTCAATTGAGGATAGTAATTAATTTAGTTTTGCTTGCCACATAATAGCAAAACAAAGTGAGGCAACATTAAGCAAGGACCTATATTATATTTTCCTACTCATAAAATGCAATTATAGATAATCTCCAACTTAAATAGATTCATTAAACTTTATATAATACAAACATCAAGGGAACTTATTCCAAATAATCTAAATTTACTAGCCAAATTATAGCCCTTGAAATTTTAACAGTAACTTTTTTAATGATTAGAAAGAATTTAAACTAATTTTAGTGCCATCTCGTAATTAGAATAATTATTATTTTATTAAATCAATGAGTGGCACCATCTATTAATTAATAATTCAACTAGAATTTTTAACTAATTTATCCGAAGAAAAAAAACTAAGGCCAACGTCATACTGCTTGTTGGCCTCAGTGGTCTAGTGGTATGACATTAGGATGTTAGCCCAAAGGTCTCCAATTCGATCCCGGGCCGAGGCGGATTTTTTCTTCAGATAAATTAGTTAAAAATTCTAGTTGAATTATTAATTAATAGATGGCGTCACATTGATTTAATAAAATAATAATTATTTTAATTATTATTATGGTGCTAAAATTAATTTAAATTCTTTCTTATCATTAAAAAAGTTACCGTTAAAATTTCAAGGGCTATAATTTGGCTAGTAAATTTAGATTATTTTAAATAGATTCATATTTATGGTTAATTTTAATTAAGAAGCCAGACCCAAACCTGACCTCCTCCTGAAAAACCTGAAAGGTGTAGGATACTGAATTAAATCTGGATTCTCCAAGACAGTAAGCAACTGCTTTATCATATGACTTATGTGCTTAAACTTTATAATCCAAACTTTGAAGGAATTTACTCTAAATGAACCTAATTACTTTGCTAAATTTATCTTTTGATATTTGCTTAATGGAAATTTTAATAATTTGAAGTAATTTAAATTAATTTTAGCACCATCTCTCAATTAGAATATTTATTAATTATTAAATCAAAGAGTGACGCCATCTATCAATTAATAATTAAACTGGAATTTTTAACTAATATCTGAAGAAAAAAATCTGTCTCAGCCTGGGATCGAACTAGGGACCTTTGGGTTACCATCCCAATATCTTACTGCTAGACTACCAAGGTTACCAAGCAGATTGATTCTTCAGACAGTTTTATAATTTAGAATTAATTTTTTGATTACTGACATTGGGCTCTGCCGATAGATCCATTCATGACCGGGCTTAAGCATATCAAGTTATAAATTTGACAAGGTAATTAGGTTCATTTAGAGTAAATTCCCTTGAAGTTTGGATTATAAAGTTTAAGCTTTAATGACTGTGCCAGTCTGTTGCCTGGCTAGCACCAGTGAGGACCTGTGGCTAAAATTAACCCAGTCAGGAATGTGTCTGTTGGTAGAGTTCGATGTCGGTAATCAAAAATTAGTTCTAAATTATTAAAACTGTCTGAAGAATCAAGCTGTTCAATGGCTTCGGTGGTCTAGTGGTAAGACATTGGGATGGTAACCCAATGGTTCCCTGTTTGATCCCGACTGAGGCAGATTTTTTCTTCAGATAAATTAGTTAAAAATTCTAGTATAATTATTAATTGATAGATGGTGCCAGTCTTTGATTTAATAATTAATAATTATTCTAATTACAAGATCATGTAAAATTAGCTTAAATTATTTCAAATCATTAAAATTTCCATTAAGCATATCAAGGGTATAAATTTAGCAAAGTAATTAGGTTCATTTAGACTTATGTGCTTATTCTTTAATATAATATTTAATGTTAAATCTTTATGACTCATTAGTACTTTGTAACATATTTTGACATAAATAGATTTGATTTATGTATTGTTTTGCCAAACAATCAGTTTACATAAGCTGAGGAATACCTGTATTTAAATAAGCATGCATGAATTGCTAAACCATGTCAACCTGCTAAGCCTAATCTCCAAAGGATAATGTGCATTTCTTATGTATAACATAATGCTGCATATGCTAGATCTAAATTCTATAGGATAACAAAAGGATAGGATGTTAGGCCTAAATTCTATAAAATTCCATTGACATTTATTCTATATAACAAAATGTTGCATATGAAACTGCTTATCGTCCACTATCCTTGGTGGGAATTTCAAATGTGTGTTGAAAACCAAATAAAAATTTAAATATTTTGTCTATTAAATTCAAAATCAAAGTGGGATCCATTAAACCAAGGTTCTACCATATTCAAATTAATATAATTATATCTCAAAATATCATAATCCTGTTTCAGTTAAATCATTATAACCTCAGTTAACATTATAACATCTTGGTTAATTATAATAATAAAAATATAATTAATAGTAACATTAATAACTTGCTTCATTAGGCTTAATCATAGCAACATTTTTATCATATATTATGATTAAACATATAATTACGAAAGTTAATCATATTTCAAAATTTTAATAATAAGCAAATATTTATATTACTGTATTCCTGTTCTATGTAAATGTTGCCAATAATAATAAAATTTGTTATTTTGCATTATTTTGTGAGATTTAGTAATTAGTATAATTTTTTATTATATAGCTTTATAATTAATATTATTAGAGAATTTCTTAATGTTCAGTAAGAAAATATTATTATTATTATTATTATTTTTTTTTTTTAGGTGTCTGTACTCGAGAACCTCCTTTTTATATAATAACTGAATTTATGCCATGTGGGAATTTATTAGATTATCTTCGCAATGATATTAAAGATGAGATTAATGCAGTAGTATTGATGTATATGGCAACTCAAATTGCTTCAGCTATGTCTTATTTGGAATCTCATAGCTTCATTCATAGGCAAGATTTTTACTTTATTAAT
The DNA here is from genome assembly GCA_000484575.1 of Olivierus martensii. NCBI lineage: Eukaryota > Metazoa > Arthropoda > Arachnida > Scorpiones > Buthidae > Olivierus > Olivierus martensii. The sequence goes on along the minus strand of AYEL01056954.1, from coordinate 4,956 downwards.
GTTATGAAATTTAATTAATATATTTATTCTTAAATTTAAAGAATTATAGAATTATTTTATTCCACGGTGCTTATTGATTTTTTTTTATTTTGTTTGATACAAAAGATTATATACAGATATACCATGCTATATAATATACTAATTGAGTAAATATTCTCCATCTAAACTCTGCTTTTTCTAATAAAAAATATTAATACACAAGTATTAAATATATTATAATAAATACTTTAAACTTAGATAAAAGCAAAGTTTAAAAGGAGAATATTTACCTAAGGCAGAGCCAGCCTTCTGATATGGATATAATTAAAATATCAATTTAGACTTGAAAACCTGTACATTAAACAAAATACATTAAGTGAGTGAAGAAATTACATTATATTAGATAGTTCAAGACAAAAAGTTGATAGTGGATATTTAAATCTAATTTGTGAAAAATCAAATATTTTCTAACTGCTTCACAAAGCATAACATCATTTTATTTCCATTTTAATTAATATTTAACTTTCAACATTAATATTTCATGTGAGTAGAAACTCTAAGATACGAGAGTTCTTGCATTGTAGCAATGGAGATAGTTAAGTACAAACTTAAAGATCAACTGATAAAAAATCTTTATTTCTGTAACAATCCATAAAACATGCATTTCAGGAGATTTACTCCTCTCTTTAGTTTTGCATAGATGAAAAAAGCTATACCTAATAAAATTGGTGAAGATTGCAATAAAAAATAAAAATTAACAAAACTATCAAAAAAGGAGAGTAGATACTGTTAAAATTAAGGATTCAAAAATTGATGATGATGATGATAGAGATGGTGAAATAACATCTGAATTTGTTAGTGGTTTATTTTAAGAATTTTTCTTAAGAATTTTGCAATGTCCAGAAGTAATAAAGAAATGAGTATTTTTAAATATTAATATGAATCAATGTCAATCATCACTGTTGTCATTATCACTTTCTGAATCCTGAATTTTAACAATATGTATTCTCCTTTTCATGGTTATGTAATTTTTATTTTTTATTATAAACTTTATCTAAATATAGATTAAATATTATATATAGATTTTTCTCATACACTTAAAACTGAAGAAGAGAATAAATCTCTCAAATGCATTTTTTATGGATTGTTGTAGAAATAGATTTTTTTGATTAATTGGTCTTTATTTTTGTACTCAACTGTTCCTGTTGCTATATTATGAAAAATCTCATATCTTAGAGTTTCTACCAAACCTATAATTTTACAGTATCCATCATCATTTTGTTTCTACCTTAATATTTCATGTTTATTTGACTTAACATTTATTAATATCCACATAAAATGGAAGCTGTTATCTTTGTTCAAAATGTAATTCTAAGTCAACATAAAAGATATATCCACAATATAAGTTTAACTTTGCACTATTTAGTTTATTTGTCACAATTAAATTTTTTATTTCTTATTTATTTACTGTTCATTGACAATGTTCTTTTGTGAGCGATAAAATTATAATTCCCAGTTAAGATATTGTCATTTATATAAAATAATTTAATGATGCAGTTTTAATAATTTGTTTGGAAATTTTGTAAAATTTAAAATAAAATGAAATAACTATTGTAACAATTATATACATTGTTGTTTTAAAATAAGACACGGGAAAATCATCTGTGTCCAGTAGCTTCTAAACCAGGGGTGGGCAAACTTTTGAGAGAAAGGGCCAAATTGCATCAATGAAATATAGCCTAGGGCCTCACATTCCCAGCAATCCCTATCCTTCACCATCTGACCAGGAGTGTGGGTATAGCCTGTGATTGGAAGTGATCCTGCCCTTTAATAATTTATCTGATTGGAAAGGGGCGTAATACAAAATAGCGAAAAAAACTCCCAAAATCTGAGATGATAGAATTCTCTTAGAAAATTATGAGTCCAAAATAGAAAAATCCTAAGGGAATCCTCATTTGTTGACTAAGATATTATAAAAGGGTGAAATATTAAAATTAAGCCAATTTTCTTAGTATATCAGCTTTTATTTTTAATGGCCAATGAAGGCCATTATATGAATTATGGGTTTGAATAATGCCAGCAGACCGAAAAAAGTGAAACGTCGTTTTCAGAAAAGCTCGGCGGGGTCGAAATTCTTTTAAATTATATATTAAAATTATAATTTAATCATTTTATATTTCAAAGAATAATTAAAAACATACTTGTTTAGGAAATTGCACAAATATTAAATACAAACACCGTGAAATTATAAAAGATATTGAGCTGATTGACTGACAAAACAATTTTATTTGATTTTGAATGTATATTGCAACCGATTTCTTATGCAAAGACGTTTTCGGTTAACGGTTAATCAAATCTATTTTTGTAATAACTATGGCATTGTAATGACATCTACAGTTTACCATATGAATTATTATTTATTACTTTCCTAGAAATTACATACTGAAATATGGAACAGATTTGATATTTTTTTGTATTAATTTTATTTATCGATAAAATTTTCGGCATTATAACTATTAGTTGGAGGGCTGTATTAAGTAGCTCCGAGGGCTGCGGTTTGTCCACCGCTGTTCTAAACTGTCTTCCTTTCTAACTGAAATTCGTGCCTTCTCACCCTCACTCTCTCCTCCTGTTTATTTTTCTAGCACCCGTTGAGTTAGCAGTTGAGGTGCGAGCTGGTTCTTGCAGATGTTCTTACAACTATTGTTTATCAAAATTTTATGCTGTGATATTAATTATTTTTTATTCTATTTTAATTATAATTAATAAATACAATATTGTATTTCCTTGATTCTAAATGCCGTCAATTTATTAATTATTCATATAATTTTTTTCCTATTTTTATTGACAGAAGTATGGAGATGGAAAATTATTCAAATTTTATTGTAAACTTAGAATAAAAATAATGTAAAACCTCAGTTATAAGACAAAGTATATTTAAAATATTGACAGCACAAAAAATAAAAAGTGCAATAAAATTTCAACTTTTCAAATAAAATTTAATGTTCTATATTAGAAGTCTGTTGCCATATTGTTTTTACAGTTCTAATTTGCTAAGTGTTTGATAGAATTATAAGGAATGTTTTTCTTTGCAGTATTATTTGAATTTCTGTGTCTTATAAAATGCAGTTTTAAATTGTTAATGATGATAAACAAATAAAATTGCTTTTAAATAAAAGAAATTAAAATGCAATTAAATTTTCCTGAATGATAAACGTATACTCTATAAATGATATGCAATATAAAATTTCTGTTGTTAAATGTTAAAAGAAGGTAGTGATAATACATTATTTCACATTTTATGTTTATATAATGTAAAATTTTATTTTTTAGTGTTTTATTACATATATTATAACTGTTATGGGGAAAAAAATACATTGACTGTAGTCTTGGGAATCATTATATCATGTAGACATAGCAATCTCTGATAGTTTATCAAAAATCACAAAAATTTTATTGAATGTTGATAAATAAACAAATATTCATTACTATTATATATTAATCTGACATATAAGATTTGTGCATTCTATGATAATTGTGTGTTCAATCCAATTCCTATTTCATTAATAATTAATTAATTAACTCTGACAAAATTTCTTATGTACATTTTTATCTTCTTGTTGTTTGAATATTAATTGCTGCTTGAAAAATCTTATTCCCAACAGATATGACAATGATTTATTCCTTCAAGTTAGATTATGAAAAGTTTGTTTTGACATCGATTGTAAGATGCATTCTAATTTTATTAAGTTAAAAAATAAAATATCTACATCTTGGAATTTGAGAAAGTATGCTAACCACTTACATTTGTTTAATATGATAAAAACAAAATTTATTCTCTATAGGACAGTATAATAAGGAATGTTCTGTCATTTTTTTTTTTTTTTTTAAGAAAACAAGATTACTTTTTCACTTTTTATTTAAAGTTTAATCAAAAATATAATTTTTTTTCGTTAGTTAAAACTGTTGCCAGCATTTTGGAAGCTTACCAATCCTCTGGAGAAGAAGTTCTCACTTTTGAAGGTGAAATAGTCCTCCACTGCCATTTGGATACCCTCAAAATTTGTGTACTCATTTCCAACAAGGAAGTTTTGCAGAAGTCTGAATAAGCATCTGATAGTGCAATATCAGAAGAATATGGGGATGGGAAAAAATTTCCCAACCAAACTGCAAGTTTTTGTGCAGTTTTCCTTGCCACATGCGGTCTAGCGTTGTCGTGATGAAACACTATACCCTTTCTGTTGGCCAAAGATGGACGTTTACATTGAATTTCTCTCTTCAAAACGTCAAGTTGCATACAATAACAATCAGTATTAACCATTTCATTTTCTTTCAGTAACTTAATGTACTACACCTTTGCAGTCCCACCAACAACATAACAACCTTCTTCTGATGCTTACCTGCATTTGATGTAGACGACAGAATTTCCCCAGTGTAAGCATAGGATCTTTTTCTTATCATGTTTTTGTAACTATCCACTTTTCATCTCCGGTCACCAAGTGGTCCAAAAATGTCTCCCTTTTGTAATGAGCAAGATTCAAAGAACATGTGGAAATTCTATCCATTAAATTTTGCTTAATTCGTGCAGCACCCAAACAGAGAGTTTTGACACAAAACCAAGCCTTTTAATGTGATCCAAAGCAGTTGTCTGATGAATTCCAAGCTTGAAGGCTACATCTACGGAAGTCAATGTGGGATTTGTACTGATCATACTGCAGAGCACTTCATTATTGACATCCGATGGCCTTCCTGATCTGGGTTCGTCTTTCAAAGAAAAGTTTCCCGAACAAAATTTTGTAAACCATCTTTGCCATGTCTGAGCTGTTACTCCGGCCTCTCCAAACACTTCACACAAGTTTTTTGCTGCCTCTACCACATTATTTCCTTTTTGGAACTCATACAGTATACAATGTCTTAAGTGGACTTTTTCTTCACTCATGCTAACCTTTACTGCTCCTTAAAAAAAAAAAAAACCTA
>AYEL01056953.1:0-51925 GCA_000484575.1 Olivierus martensii | reverse complement strand
TGAATTATTTCTCTGTATTTCGTCATTCTAAGTCATTAATTTTTCAAAAAATAGTTAAAATATAATAATAATAGCATTTTCAAACAAAGGTGACAGATTATCACCGCTCTCTCCTTAGTCAACATAATGTAACTAGCCCATAGCCTGAGGTCAACAATTGACCTTGGATGGACACTGTTTGACAATAATTATGCACCCCTGGTCTACTAGTTACTTGTTTCAACTGCAGATAACACAAAAATTACTGTATTGTTTAAATTTTTGTGTTATATTTAAAATATAACTAATATAAACAGTCAGCTGATTTCGAAAAACCGTTAGATATTTCCCGCCAGAATCTAGGACGCAGACTTCTGCATCAATTGTCAAGTGTGGTATAGGTCGCTTTGTTTTGGTGATAAGTTAAAATTTATAAATTTTTAAATAAAAGTAATTTATCGAATTTTATGTGTGAAAATGCGCTAAAATTGTATTATTTATAAAGGGCCAAATTTTCCCAAATTATAATTTACTGGATCAAGATATCTGTAAAAAAGAAGTAAGGATAAAATCTGAAGGAAATGAGGAACATGATTTTGAAGTCGGACAAATTAAGACAAACTGTTCTTGAATTTTGGGGGTCCAAAGATCACAATGTGTTAATTGATTCCTTCTTGAATTTTTGGGGGTCGAAAGATCACAATTATGTTAATTAATTCGGATTGGGTTCGAAGATCACAATTATATTAATTAATTCGGATTGGGTTTGAATTAAAGGGGTAATTAAAAATTTATTAAAATATCAACATAAAATCAAATTTTTGAGTAATACGACAGATATATGAAAAATATGATAGAATTTGAGATTTTGACCATTTTTTCTCCATTTAAGCAAAAATAACGAAGTTTTTGGGTTTTAAACTTTGACTGCTGTGACCAGTGTTTGAAGTGCAGGAGGGGCGGAGGCGTGACTGGTCACACCAGGCGGTGGAGCGGTAAAGGTTAATGGTTCTAAAAGTTTAAGGAAACTGAATAATATTTAGTCACTTAGTCCACAAATCATCTACCATATGCAAATTACCTGCTCAAACCAGTTTTAGTCCAGTCAGAATTCTTACTAAGGACCAACAACGCATAGAAATGCACGTGTTCAAAAATGACAGAACTTTCCCTTACACTCAATATATGCTTTACTATACAATGTGACCATTTCAGATTGTACTGCATTATGTTAATTTTGAAATGATGAATGTGTTTTACAGTGGGTGATTAGTTAACAAACAGTTTGGATAACGAACAAATCGGATAATGAACACTTTTTTGAAAGATTTTTTTGTTCGATTAACGAACACATGTTCGGATAACGAACACTTCACAGAACTGTGGGACCCGCAGACTGACCGAATGACAGATTAGCTGGATGGGTGCTTGGTAAAGCTGTGGCTTACTATTCTGGACGATACAGGGTCCAACTACTCCAATTGTATATATATATATATATAATTTTTAGGTTATTAATGTTATTCAGAAATAACTATTAATAACTATGCTATAATAATGAAAATTTAATTATTTCTGATTTCCAGATTATATGATTATATTTTACTCGTCAACGAGATATCTGTCCTAAGTATTAGCTTATCAAAAATTACTGTGATATTTGTATGCATGTATGTTGATAAAAAAATAATCATATAAATATATCTAATTAAATTTGTTTTTACATGACAGTTATTTGCATAAAATAATTATAAATTTACTTTTGAAACAATAAAGCAAATTAATAATAAAGAACAATGTAACTTAATTTGTAATATTTACAGAATAAACAGTTGAGATATATGTTTGCAGAATAAAATGCATTACAAATTATCATCATTTATATTATATTAATATTAAATTTTTTACATTATTTTCTTACTACCAAAAAAAATTTCCATTTTTTTTTTCTTAAATATAATACAATAATTAAAATATTATATACCTAGTATTTGAAAACTCTAAACTTATAACATTATAAATCTTGTAACGAGAAGTACTGTGAAAATATTCAACCCATTCTTTCATTGTCATTTTAATATTATCTTGTCGAGAAACATCAATAACATCTAAACACCAATCAGCTCCTAAAACAAAAATAATAAAAAATTTATTATAATTAATTACTTAAATTTTATTTGGGAAATAAATAAATCTAGATACGGCTTTCATAGAGTTTATTTCAAAAATATCGATATTAATTATTTATCAAATTAATTTCTATGTCAATTTATTTCAGAGATCAAGTTGAATCCAAATTTTTATTAAAAATTATAAACTGTACTGTATTGTATCATCATCAATTAATACTTTAGTTTCAAATTTAGTTTATAAAAATTAAAAATATATTTATTGAGAAATTTAAATGTGCCATATAACAAAGTTTTAATTAAAAAGCAGACTATATATGAAATTTATTAGGCTTAATATAATTTCAAACAATTTTCAATTATTATTATTATTAATTATTATTATATATGAATAATTTGTTTTTATAAAACTTTCAACAAAAGTTCTAACATTTCATGAGTAGAACAGAGAAGGAAAATCCAAAATCTTTTGTGCACCAAAATTAAAAAAAATCAGGCAACATATATATCATGGCATACCATGATATGTGCTGGCATAAATATGAAACCAATTAAGAGAATAAAACATAAATGTAAAAATTGAGGTAACTCAAAGCACTAGTTAAGCAGACCAAATATGCAAAAAACTTCTAAACAATTTTTTTTTATTTATTTATTTAGAGTAGCACTTTCGGCATAAGTGCCATCATCAGCTCTCACAAAAGTTCGAATGTTCTTTTTACAAACAAGAACATTAAGTTTAAAGGAGTAACGTACAGTTCTATTATTCTAAGAATACAGAGTTCAAAATGGTTAAATATTTGAATTGTTCCTTTTCTTTTCTCCTTTTTCACATGCTCTCTGGTTCTAATAACAATGTGGTATGTTATAAGAGTATATGTGAAAAAAAAAATTTTGGATAAAATATACAGAATAAACATAGAAGGAAAATAAAAAATTAAAAAAATAACAATAAAAGTAAAAATATATAAATAGAAACTCTTCCAGTTTTCTTGCAGCCCCGTTTCATAGGCACTATTTCTTTCTATAGTCAGTCATTTTATAGAATTACCCAGTTTTTTTTTTTTTTTGCAGTCCCGTTTCAATTTGTTTGAAACAGGACTGCAAGAAATAATGGAAGAGTTTCTGAAACTGTTGACAATGATGTTGCTAAAACACTATCTCAGAAACATGAGTTAAGATGTTGATAGAATGATCAGTTTAGATGTTGATAGAAGATGAAGGATTGGTGATTTGAACGATTCTGATAATGAAGAACTTTTAAAATCACACAATGTTAAACAGACAATGATCTTACTGAATTAAATAAAGAGAACAACAAAGGAGAGCAAGATGATGATGAAAAAGAAGCACCTTATCAATTGACAACATAGAACATTAAGGGCAATCAACACTATCAAGCCCCTCATGGTGATCTCTTTCTCCACTCTTTCACTGATCAAATATTTCTGCATTGTTTGTAATGAGCCTGTTTACACTATGGGTAACACTCAAGTCTTGTCCAATAACGTTCCAGTTAAGATTGATCAGAAAGAATATTTTACAGGAGCGTCACTGAACTTGTCTGGATTTATATCAATAGTGTCAATTGTCTTCTTTGTTTAATCAACAGTCATTCCAGTGCTTTCATTGTTTTAAAAGTTTAAGAAAAGTTAAATACATTACAAACAATCGAAAATCTATATGGATTTCTGAAAAAGATATGTTTATAAATTAATATTTACCCTCAATTTTATCTACATAAATATATACAAAGTGAAATTAATATAGTGATTTTTTTTCATTTTAGATGAAATGTTCATTGAATTGGTCAAAAAAAAACCAGGTTTATATAACTTACAGTCACAATATTATAGTGATAATAATTATAAGAAAATTCATTCAAAAATATTTTATAAATTTATCATCATCTATTAAATGAGAATACAGGATGTAATATTCTCCTCCAAGTTTTCTTTGCATTAAACTTAGATGTACCCATATCCTTCTTTTTATCTTTTTTCACTTTTTAATATTTTCCTCCTCATCAAGAAGAATAGCCATAATTGATAATTCCTTAGATGAAAAATGTAATTCCATAATTGCTAACTCCTCAGATAAAAATTTTATACAGCACACAAGCAACTATGTCTAATCTGGCGACTGGTTTCAGACTTACTGGGAGCGAATATGTGAACACATTGTAAATTGACCAAATTGATAAAGGAGAAGGATTGAACAGTGAGTGGCTCGATAATATGGATCGAGCCATTCACTAAGGCTCCAATGCTTATGATTCAAAAAGCTATTGATTTTATTGAGATAGATCCTGATGGTGAATTCAGAAGTGATTCAATCTGCAGGAGATTAGAAGCTCAGATTGCACTGTATGAACTCATTCTAGAGAAAATGAAATAAGCAGACAAGCAGCAGACTCTGGATAGATTCTATATGCCATAAACATCAATAACCATAACAGTTACAACAATAAGAATGGCAGTTGTAATAGTAGAAGATTCATATAGTGAAAGTGATTTTTAATAGGTAACAGAAAAGCTGTAAGCTTTGTAATACTTTATCTTTATGGAAATAAATGATAGTTACATCAGAAAGTGTTTTTTTTTTGTTATTAGTAACTTCTTATATAAATGAATATTTAAAAAAAACTTTTAACTGAAACTTTTCTACCCCAGTAAGAATAAAATATTCATGGAACCAATTACTTACATAAATATATTACTCTCATTAGTATATATTTTGGTCTGCTCAAAGGTGCTGTTACTTCTGGAACTTTTTTATATAAAGAAGAATAAAAATTCCTTAATATTCATATGACAAATAATTTCTTTATCATTATAATTTGCTTGATTTTAAAAGCAATGATTCAGATAAATAAATTATTGTTTAATCATAAACTACTGATTTTATTGACCTTTACTTAATTTTATAATAGTCAAATTTCATTGACAAGAATGGAACTCCTGGTTTTAACATTATGCTATGGGAAATTGACTTTCGGTTTATGAGTTCTTACTTTATAAGTCTACTTCAGGAATAAATTAGTAAAATTGGGCACTTCCTGTATATGAAAATAAGATGTAGGTATGGTGTGAAGCATAGAAAGCATTTAGGTGAAGTGGAAATCACATACTTAAAGAGAATGGCTGGAATGATGAGGTATTTGTTGGTAAATATAATTTGTCATGCAAACAAATAATAAGTGTAAAGTGAAAAAGAGCATGGCAGATATATTGTATAAGTTAACTCTGAAAGAAATGATTTGGGCATGTAAATGAATAAATGAAGAACAACTGATAAAATGTATGCAGGACATTCGAATACTAAGTGAAGGAGAGATGGATCAAGGAAAGAGTGGAAAAAAAGTGAATGAATATTGATATTCTTCTCAAGGTGATTATTGAGGATGTAGTAGTGAAAATGGATAGTGATGATATCATTTAATTAGTAGTAATTGGTATTTTTTCTTTTGAGTACTATCTACTCCCTCCCTTACAAGCATAAGAATATGACACTGATGATGGTTAATAGGAAGAGCCAAATGATATTTGAATATTTATTATATTCAGAATGACTGAAATGCCAAATCATTAGGTATCTTAAAGACAAATCCTTAGTGGATAGATTGCAATTTATATTTATTTGAAAGAAAAATGTAAGGAATCCTTTAAATTAAATTTTATATAATATATACAGTGTATTCCAAAATGTTCTGTGTGCTTATAGTTTAATTAATATATTGTTTGTAGATAATATATACAGTGTATTCCATTTAATTGGGACACGTCGGGACTAAGCCATTTTGTCCCAATTAAGCGGCTGTCCCAATTAAACGAAGTAATAATAAATTCTAAAATAAAATATGTAATTCATAGATAAATAATTAATAGGTAAAAAAATAATAATTAGGTACCTATTTTAATGATTTATTAAAATAGGTATTTAATTATTAGTTTTTTACTGATCTCCTCTGATTTCTTCTTCAACACTGGGCTGCTGATATTCACGCCTCGCCTGCTGACTATAGAAATCCGTTGATCTAATGCTTCTTTGACTTCCAGATCCACTATAGAAATCTATTGATCTAATGCTTCTTCACCTTCTGGATTCTTTTATCACGCTTTCTTTTGGATGTTCCCGAAATTTCTTTCTGTAATGCCCAATCACACTTTCTTTTCAATGGAATTTCTTTCTGTAATGCCCACTCTTCACGCAGTTGATTTTCTTGCTGTACAAAATGTGCTATGATAGATTTTGGTACACCAGTTATATCAGGAGTCTACCATGACTTGTATTAAATGGCTGGCTTTTAATTTTATCCAGCAAAGCACTTTTACTTGAAAGTGTAAAATCCTTTCTTGACATCTTGGCAGATTTAAAAATTTTAAATAAAATAGACACTGTAAATGAATATCACTAGGTACAGTAACGAAAGACTCTTAAGTAAACACACTTGCCAGACTCATGATGATAGATAACTGATTCTCATCACGCTAGTGTTGCCGAATACAGTATTGTTATGTACTATTTATCAACAATGATATTTACTTATAATTTTACTAAAGAATGGATGTTTATATTAGTGCGGCGACAGTGTGTCAATGATGTGTATGTAATAAGACGATCAGAAATCACCCGCTCCATTATATTAGTCTGTATTGTCTTGTAGAAAAGTTTAGCCTGAAAAATTACCAGTAAAATAAAATGTTATAATTTTTATATAAGGAATTTTTAAGAAAGTATACAACAAGTATTAGTGTACTTGCCATACTTTTGAAAAATCCCTAAAATATATCAAAAATTGAAAATTCTTTTTCTGCTATCGCTTTTGAAAAATCCCTAAAATATATCAAAAATTGAAAATTCCTTTTCTATTTTGAAAAATCCCTAAAATATATCAAAAATTGAAAATTCCTTTTCTGATATTGTCCCAGTTAAGCGTTTAAATTTTGTATTAGTTTTAGTTTGGTTTCCGTTCTTTGAGATTTGTCCCAATTAAGCGGAATCCACTGTATTTATAATTAAGCATAAGTTACAATTGATAAATTATTGTTCAGATTCTTTTTTTACCCATTATAATTTCAAGTTTTAATTTTTGCCAGATGTTTCCAAGAAAATTCAAAACTGTTTCATGTTAATTAGAAATTCAGAAATATCTTGCATAATGTGGTTTCATTTAGTATGGGATACATTATAGTGTGGTTTATAATTTGCACCTGAGGATTTAATCAAAGTGGAATGACTCACTACAATACAGTAGTATGTTTATCTCTGCCTGCCCAATATAAGAGAATTTTCTTTTTCTAAAAATTTTATCTTAAAAATTGACATACTATGTATGTATTAATGTGTATATATAAGTATGTGTTTGTGTGTGTATGTCAATATAAAATATTACATATTTTTATATATGTATATATCTTTGATTCTGTGTATTCTTTATCATAAGGACTGATATATCATAGTCATGGACAAAATATGCATAGTTCTGATATAATTTCTTAAGACACTTTAAAGCTTATAGATGAAGAAATAAAATAAGTTGTGTCTTCATATTATCAAAAGGCAAAGAATATCCTGACTAAATTCTATAAAGATTTAGAATTTAAAATTATTTATTTAAGTTAAAAAATTTCTTTTAGAAATGAATTAGCATTTTTCCTATAGAGTATATTCCTTGATGAGTGATGATTCAATTAGTATGGTAATTTTTTGGAATGCAATAATGAAGTTATTTTTTTGTGTCTCCGGAACGAATTAATCAAATTCCTATTAAAACCTATGGTAAATCGAAGATCGGTTAACTGAATAATTCGGATAATGAACATTTTCTTGGAACGGATTATGTTCGTTAACCGATCACCCACTGTATTATTCAGGGCATTGGTATGTTACAGCAGGGATGGGTAATAAAATTGATTATATGTTAAGTGAAGAGGAGCTTGTACATTAAGGAGGAATTTGACCAAGATTCTTCCTTAGATTTAACATGGGACAATAAGAAACAAAATACATGAAAACAAAAAAGCTTTTAATGACAAATTTTTTTTATATAGAATCTTCAGCATTTTCTTTATGGTAAGACATATTTCTAATGTTCCTGGTTTTGATAGAAAAATTATTAAAATTAATAAATGATATCTTATATTGAAAATTTTGAGTGCCACATTGAAAATAACAAGTTTGGAATATTATTTCTAATTTAAGAAAGAAAAATGCTAATCCAAATGTGTCTTGCCCTGCCAACATGTGTTTTCTACATGTTCTAATGGTTGTTTTGTGAAAATACATCAATCATCAATTTTAATTTATTTTTTTCATTAGCAATTGAAAGTTTTTGCAAATTAGCTATTGATTTACCTGCTATTTGAAGATCAAAGTTGTTAGTAAGGCATAGCACTTACTTTGATATCATTACAGTTGTCATCAAGCTAACAGGACTCATATTTAGCTGAAGCAGTTTGATATGGATGTAATTGATACTGGTGTGTGAAAATGGATTGTAATTTGATCAAAAAGTGCTGGAGAACAGAAAATGACTGTTACCAGTCTGAAATAAAACTAATAGCCATTTGCAATTACTGTGGACAATTATGAAAATATATGCTAGAATTGCACATTTAAATAAATTTCAAAAATTAGGATAATTTTTAATTAATTAAAACTTGCTCAGTTTTATAAAATGATTTCATGGAACAATCTAATTTTGTTTATAAAGTAGATAAAATTGAATTATTTCATAAGAATTTCTCAAAAAAAAAAAAAGTCATATAAGTGAGTTATTGACACAATGCCATTCTAATAACAAATTGGTTGACAGTTTCTGAGTGAAACATTGAAATTTATATCAAATTAGCAAGAATTCAAATTAACTGAATGTGCATTGTTCAATTATCAATAAATATTTTGCCTTTATTCTACAGTTAATAACATCATTATTCATAAAATATTTATTGGGTTATTTTGAAATTCAAGATATAGGAAAAATCATCAATGATGACATTTATGTGTGTTTATAATTTATAAACAGTTTCTGAATTTAATTAATATGATTTTTTAACATAAGTATACATTATATCCAACATAAATATACAAGATCTTTTTTATGATTATTTTAACAAAGTTTTTCTAGTGATGATTATATCAAGGAAGACTAATTAGAAGGAAGCAAGACTTCAGGTTGGTCTCTTTGTAGTTTTAAGGCAAAGTGATCAACCAATCAGAACCATGATTGTCACTGACAATGATAGCGCAAAAGTGACAAGCAAGTGGTAAGGCAAACAAGCAGATGATGATAATGGAATGGAATAGATATAAATTTGGAATTGGCTTCCAATTTTTTCCATCAGAAGAAATAGAATTAAAATCAGTGGCGGTTAAAACAATGACATGAAGTTTAATTGATAATTATTTTTGAATTTTTAAATATTGTAAATGTTTAAATGTTTGATAATATAAGTTTTTTATTCAGTAATAAAAATTGAAATAATTAAAAATTTTAACTAATTTATAGGCACCAAATTACTTGTTGTTTTAATATAGTTAATCTTTTATTGAATGAATTAAAACTAGTAATATTACATGTATTTATGTTTGAAAGCGAGAAACTTTCAAATATTTCCGTGATTTTTTTAGTGTGACTTAAAGTCCCTGTTTTTTAACTTCAATGAAGTGCTAGACAAGTAATGAGATGAATTTTGGATTAATTCTTCAGTGGCTTTTTTTGAGTTGTTTCTTTGAAATTCTATTCAGTTTTTGTAGAAGAGTTTTCTTATCTCTGTAAAAATTTAATTTTTTCTTTTACCTTTTTAATGTGTTCTTCATTTTCTGGTCAATTACTATACATGTCTATTCACTGATCCTGGTGATATGGAAGTATCATTTAATTGTGATGGAAATGCCATGCGTTTGCTCACTTTCTTCAACAGCTGAAGATTCTTCAATCACAACTTCTGATTTATTTGTTCCAACTACATAATAATCGTAATTTTCAATTGTTAGGCAATTTCAATACATGCAAGTTTAAATGATAATATACTGGATTCATTTAGCTTTTCATTTTTTTTATTAAATTAAATTATTTCATTAAATAAATTACATTATTATTCCTTATTAAATTTTATGTTGAGACTTGATGAATTTCATATAAATTCAAAATCAATTTCAATAAATGGCTAGAATTAAATCTCAAGTTATCTTTTGTATTTTTATATAAATTATAAAAGCCTATTAAATGTGTTACTTGCAGATTTTCCTTCTTTTGCTGTGATGAAAACTTGTTGTTTGTGATGTATTTCAGCACTCTGTGCTCTCCCAGAATTTTTGAAAATTTGCTTTGGTGGATTGGAAATGCTGAACAGAGTTGGCACTGCATTCCAGTTCAACCTCTTCTTTTGCGTAGAATTTGTAAACTTGTGATTCCTCAAAATGATCAGAACACAGATGGCAATTATTATACAAATATTCTGATTTTTTTTCAGAGATCTTCATGCCTGGTATTGACTACCTATTTTGTTTATATCTTAAAAATTTTAGCAGTTTTTATATTTAGTAATAATCTTTTTGAATTTACACAGAAATCAGAAAATTTGTTGTACCAACCTTTGTGGATCTTTAGGAAATTTAAATATTGGAAGTTTGTAATTGCCTCTGTTGTTTTTTACAGCCTATTGCAGCACAATAATCCCTATAAGTTTTTCTGGACATTTTAGTCAATACTAAAAAGAAGTGGAATCAAGAAAAAAGTTTAGTTCTGTTATTTTCTTTTGCTGTTATATCATTCTGACATTTGTTAATCACTTGCTGGCCACCAGGGATTATGCACACATGGCAGATGGGCAAGCCTCACTCAACAGCCCGAGTGTCACTTCCTTCTAATTAGTCTTCCTTGATTATATAATATTGTTTAGCTGGATTTATAATCAAGAATATTAAATTGAAGTTCAGATACTGTTGAAAAAAATATTTTTGTGACTTTAAAATTAATTGAGAAGCTTATTTTTTTAAGATATATGTCCAACTAATGTTTGTTTAATACAAATGCTTAGTAGAACAAATGCCATTAACAAACAGTTTTAAATCTAATTTTCAACAAATGATTTTTTGACATCCAGAAAAACATTTTTGATTCATGATACTTTGCAACAAGCAATTATTTTGCCTGCAATCTATGTTGTTTATAAAACTTAGATTCATGCAAAATATTATTTGTTTGCAGACAAGCTATCTTAAATGTAAAATAGAATTTTTTATCCCATGTCAAGACTTATCAAAAAATAGTTATGGAATGAAAAGATTGGCACTCATTTGCACAGTAGCCATCACTGTGATGATGATAAAAATTAACCAGCATACCCCAGATGGAAATTTATAAATTACCAATCATGGTATAGTATAAATAAATCCTACTAGTCAAAATATCATTTAATTTCATTGAAGCAGCAAGTAACTTATGGACCATTTGAATGTAGTTGGAAGAAAGCCACATAAGTTTTAGTTTTTAATACAAGAAATATATTAAATTTTGTATTTTATATATGTTGTAAATAATATTCCGCATTTTTAAAAATGTTCGAATTGCGGCACGTCTGCGTTTCTATGCTATCCCTGTAGCAATAACGAATTTCTGTTTCTCGCACATCTTTTGATGTAAATTTTCAGTGATTTAATTTCAAATTTAAACACACAAATTAAAATCCAATAATCTTTTTATTTTCAAATTTAATTACACCAGAATGAAAATCCGAATAATCTTGTGTGTCTAATCGTTTTTTTGTTTCTTGGATGCAATAATAAATAAATATCGTTAGAATTAAAAATATAAAATAAATTTTCGTAGATAAATAAATATCGGTAGAATTAAAAATATAAAATAAATTTTCATAGCAAGCGATTCCTGACGTTAGAATTAAAAATATAAAATAAATTTTCGTAGCGAACGATTTCTGACGTGATAGATGCATCAGAATTGTAAATTTTCGTAGCGAGCGATTCCTGACATGATAAATGCATCATAATTGGTATGCCAAAAATCAGAGTGTTCGGTTTCAAGAAAAACACCCAGTATAATGCATGCTTCGTCCAAGTCTTACAAAAATCAGTGTGTTCGGTTTCAAGAAAAACACCCGGTATATATATATAATAAATTCTTATTGTTAGGAAACGGCACGGGCCCTTCAATCTTCTATGGGCCCGGCGAATTTGTCTCCTCTTCCCCACCCTCTCGGCGTCACTGAACACCTGTACTAATACAAATAGGACACTTTCTATATTTTCAATGGTAAACTTTTCAGAATGACATAGTTATATAAAGAGCCAATCACATTGCTTAGATCGTAACTTAGATGGCGCTACTAACAGCTAAACGTCGCCATCAACAGGATATGAACCTCCATGCCAAAAATCAGAGTGTTCGGTTTCAAGAAAAACACCCGGTATAGTACCAAGATTTCCATTTTTATGCGCTCAACTTGTGTTCGCAATTTAAAATAACTTTGAATAATATAATATATGCAAAGAACTTTGCATATATTATATGTAAGCAGTTTTTAGTTATATAAATTTGACATAATAGCAGAATTTTTACCACACAAAAATTTAAAAAATACAATGTTATGTGCAATTTACCAAAATTTTCTTTGTTAGAGCATAACTTTGTTATTAAGTACAGTGTTATGTGAGGATTTCCACAATTTTTTTTAACAATATTAGATTGTTTAGAATGTTAGATTGTGTTATTGTGTTAAATAGTGGTTGATTTTATATAAATACAGGCAACCCCCAACTATCATAGCGTTTCATGGAATGAAACCCTATGTAAATCAAATTTACATATGTCAGAGCCTATGTTATAGAGTACTAGTGGGTCACAAAAACTTAACATTAAAAATAATTATATTAAAAAATAAGAATCTAAGTTGCATAGTAAAGCAGTGGCTTATCATCTTGGAGGACCCAGATGCAATTCAGAGTCCCACACCTTCAATTATTTCAGAAGGAGGGCCAGATTTAAGCCTGTCCTTAATTAAAATTAAGCTACATAAGTGTGGGATCAAAACGCCCCTTTTTCTCTCTCACGAAGACGAGTCGAAAGTCGAAATTATAACAACGCAGTTCGATCGAAAACAGGATGTATCGAATTGCTTGATTGTTCTTTGGAAAAAAAATTTTTAAATTTAAATTGGCCCGTTGATTAAAAAGGTTGCTCACCCCTGACCTAGATGATTATGTAAGTGAGAATAACATTCATCCCCAGGAGAATAAATTTAAGATGGTTTAGTCAAATGATGCATGAAGAAGGTTACCTGACCACCTAGATGATTATGTAAGTGAGAATAATATTCATCCCCAGGAAAAAGGGGTGAAGTAGAGTCAAACCAATAAAAGAGAGATGTTGGAGGAGGTCGAGGCTTTTTGCTGAGACGCTTTTGCCAAGTAGAGACTTTTCACAAAGTTGTCGCTTTTTGCAGAGTCCTCGCTCTTGCTAAATCAAGGCTTTTTGCCAACGCTCTTGATGACTTTTCACAAAGTCATCACTTTTGCCAACGTTGTTTTCACCAAGTTTGGATTACTGTTCTATGGAGGAGGTCGAGGCTTTTTGCTGAGACGCTTTTGCCAAGTAGAGACTTTTCACAAAGTCATCGCTTTTGCCAACATTTGTGCCGAAACGCTGTTTTCACCGAGTTTGGATTACCGTTCTACTCTCTGTTTCAATATACGTTTGCCCTCCCAGGAATTTGAAGTTAGGAATACTTTGGAAACAAGGAAAGAAAAGTCAAGAGAATTGATGTTTATTTTTATAAAAGTGAACCAACGAAGTGTATGAACTAAAGACTGACAAAACCAAAAGATTAAAAAGACGGTTACTTTATAAAAGTGAACCAACGAAGTGTATGAACTAAAGACTGACAAAACCAAAAGATTAAAGATAGTGTTGTCAACGCTGATCTAAGAGGAACAACC
This sequence comes from Olivierus martensii, assembly GCA_000484575.1. Taxonomy (NCBI): domain Eukaryota; kingdom Metazoa; phylum Arthropoda; class Arachnida; order Scorpiones; family Buthidae; genus Olivierus; species Olivierus martensii. The sequence continues at coordinate 37,859 of AYEL01056953.1, read as the reverse complement.
TATATCTCTCTAACCTCATCTCTCCTTTATTTGTCGGGAGAACGATTCATGTAAATTTCGAATCTCTCTTGTGTGTTTATTACAAATAATAATAAAGAAGCTGTTGAATTTAATTTCAACGTTGTTCTCTTCCTCATTTCTTTGAGTTGTTTTGCTTCATTTGTCATCCTTACCCACAAATTGAATGTGGACCGCTTTTAGGCCGTAAGCCTGTTTGATTCCCCATTTCTGATTTCCGCCTGGAATCCCCACATTGGCATCAGAAGTGAAATTGGAATTCCACATCCGTTGGGCCAGAAAAGTCAGAAATAGTAGTGGGACAATAAAAAAAGTCTGGAAAAAAAAAATTCCTAGATGACCAACGAGGCTGACTTGGAGAGGATAAAGATCGCTTCGTCGACTCCTGGGTCATTTTCCACCTTAACGGCTATTCTCTTAAATGTATTTTTGCCATAAAGTACTATCAATTTTACTAACATACCAATGCCCTGAATAATGTACCAACATCCACCATTTTGAATATAACAAGATAGTGCAATCTAAAATGGATGGTCCCATGGTGCCTTCCTATTCAGGAGAGCTAGAGGCGGCAATCAAGCAGATCAGCGACAGATTAAACACTTTAGAGACAGAGCCAGACATAGCGGCCAATACATATAGCAAACCAAAGCCCGACATGACAGCAAATACAAATCAGATCCTGATCGAATTGAAGGCAGTGATCGAGCAACTTTATGATAGAGTAAATAAATTAAAAGAAACTTTAATAAAACGATCATGTAATTTCTTGCAGCCAAGAACCCGGCCAAGATCATCAAGATAATTCATATTATAATTCACCACAGTCACAATGATATATTATATCAGGAATCAGATGGACAGAACAGTACAGGCCGCCATAAAACAGGCATTCATATAAAAATAAATCAAATTATTGGGTCTGAAATGATTGGGACCAATCAACAGTAAACAATACACAATTACAGGGTCATAGCATGCTGCAAGGACAAGGTAGTCTGAGGTATTGCAGCCCACCCCAGTCACACAATATTTATCAGAGACACAATCGCCAAAATTACAGCAACAATCACAGGGCAATTGGCACCATCACAAATGCCAGAAGCAAGCGAATTCTCGACAGGCGGGAAATAATGTCGCCCATAACCAAGTAAACAAATCAATAAATAAACAGTCGAATAATCAACAAAAATTTTTATGTAAGATTACGTCAGTCAAGGATAGGTTGCACCAAAATACTCAATTTTTATTTAAAGGCAAAGAGCGCAATTTAACTGAAAGAGACAGACCTAGTCAGAGGTGCACTGTCATTCAAGTTAAAAACAAGAAAAATAAGTGGAAAAATAAGCAGAATAATAAGCAATCCAAGTGTCAAGCAAATAATTTATGTGTTAAAATTAATACTGTGAATCAAAATCAAAGTGAAGTCCAAGCACCAACAAAATCAGTTACAAAGATAAAGGAAATTAAGCCATGTAAATTTTCTATCGGCGATCAAGTTTTAGTTAATCAGATTTATATGCCTCCAAGGATATTTAATTGAGAATTTAATCCAAAATATATCGGTCCATATCGGATAGTTGAGAAAACTAGTCCAGCAAATTTATAGTGGAAGATTTACAAATTAGAAAATGACTATTAGTACACGCAAACCGCTTAAAGCCGGCAATTGCCTGCGTGGAGTTCAAGCAACAGGAAAGGATGGATCAACATCAAGATAGACCAACTGATACCACACCCGATTGAACTTCCGTGTTGAAAGTAGATACTGGACAAATGAGACGCTCTAAGATTCCGAGGAGGATCGCTAATCAGTAATAATTAAAGGCTAAATCATCCTCTGTGGGCTCGGGTAAATAGAATAGGTCCACCATGCGATCCTATGGGCAGTAAGAACCTGTCGAATGGATCTATACAGGCCCTAAAAGGCTATCATCCCCTGTGGATCCGGGGAAAGAATAGATCCATCACGTAACTTGGGTGGTAAAAATCCATTGACTGAGGTAGGCAATTTGCCTGTACACATCCCTTGTAGGCTTATCAAGCAAAACTGTTAGTTTTTTGTTTAGGGAGTGTTTACGATCTTGTGCAAAAGCGACACAGACGTAAAACTGCTAAACAATTCCAGCTCCACACTGGTGTCAAATAGATGGAAATAAAATGAAAATATTAAGAAATAAAATAAAATAAAATAAGGAAAGAAATACAAACAAAATACAAATTAAGTATAAGTAAACAAATCAGGAGAAAGATATGCAAGTACCGCAACTTAAGCAAAATGCATAGTCCAATGTGTGCTATACAAAGCCTTACACACTGAAAATAGGGCTAAAGTGCACTGCACAAGTGGGTACATGACAAAGGAGAAATAAAGAATAAGATACGAAATAAAATTATAAATGAGATAAATAAAGAAAGGAGGAATGAAAACAGAAATAAAAATAAATATAGAAAACTTAGAAATAAATATAAATATAGAAATGAATAGAAAATACAGAAACAATGAATTAGTGATAGAAAAATAAAATTAGAATAAGACAAGTTGAGATAAATAGAAAGTAGAAAGAGAATTAAAAGATGATGTTAACTTGAACTTTGTATCAACAATTATGAAGTTGCTAAGACGATCGTCTTAGCAACTTCACAATTGCTAAGACATCTGATGGAAAGACTTTGTATCGGTTGACTCGATGTTGATGTCTTTCCATCAGTGACGCGTTATCCTATGGGCAAAAAGGGCAATTGCCTGGGGCCTCCATCAAGAGGGGGCCCTAAGTCCACAAATCAATATTTTATAAACTTATTTTTGTAATAAAAAAATCAGAAATTAAATTTCTATCCTTTATCTATGGATCCTAAATTGCAGATGTGTGGCAGGCGTATGACAACATAAAATATAAACACCCTAGTGCAGGGTGACGCATTGCCGTGTACAGATCAGCCCTATGCAATGATCATATCTCAATATATTTTCTACGGGATCTTAGAGTGTCATTCTGCCTTCCTTTTCTGTGACGAGGGCTGAACATGGGCTGAAGGACTTCAAGCGCCTTCAGCTGCAAAATAAGCGCAGTAGTAAATGATATCTACTACTAATCAACAATAACCAGAGCAAATATATAATTGAATTTTATTGTTTTTATTTCAAAATAGAAACCATCCCTGTGAAACAGGCCATTATACAAGTCAATCTTAAAATCCTATATCATATTACACATGGTTAAATTATACCGGAGGCATGGGATTTCCCTCGAAGAAAAATTCAACTCTATACATGGGGCCCCAAATTCAAATTTGCCCGGGGCCCCATGAAACCATAACACGCCGCTGCTTTCCATTGACCAGGGATAGCTGGATGTAACAGGAAGTGGGTTACCAAAGAATAGACCAACACTTCTGACTCACTCATTACCGATACATAAATTAGAGAAATCATTCTGGAATTATAATTAATGATAGGAACAATATGATATAGACAAAATTTTAATAGTGTGAATATTTATGAAAGGAAATAATCCCTTTGCTGAAGATTATGTGCAAGGAGGTCACATGTCTTCGGATCAGGAAATGTTGCACCGTCGTAATAGGCAACAATTGGAACTAGAAATTTTATAATTGAGATGAAATAAATAAAGGGTAAATAAAATAATTATCAGACATTTAAAGAATAATAATAATTGATATATAATTTCACTATATTAAAATAATGATTCAATAAACATATATGTCATGTTTAAGTTATGGGAGTGTTTTGATTTCTAGGTCATTAAACACTGTTGCGCAATCACGTAGCGTTCGCACACTTTCCCATCACATATGAGAGAGATTAGAAATACATTAATTTAAGAAGAGAGGTACTTGAAAATGAGAATTTAAACTTAAAATTTTATTATTTTAGAATAATATAGATTTTAAAATATTGATGTTACTTGTTTAAATATTAAATTGTTATTTTAAAATGCATCTATCCCTTTGGGGATAGATCATTTTAGAAAGTGAAGAGTATTGTGGGGGTCGAAACCCCCCTTTTTCTCTGTCATGGAGATGAGTTGAAAGTTGAAATTATAACGACGCAGTTCAATCGAAAACATGATGTATCGAATTGCTTGATTGTTCTTTCGAAGATTTAATAATATATATATTATTAAAATAATTTTATTTCTATTGATATTTATATCGTAAATATTAATTCTAGAATTTTAATCGTATAAATTTATTATAATTTAAAAACATAATTAAAATAATGTTCTCGTAAGAAATATATTTTGTCTCAAGTGTTTACACGACCAATGGAATTATACGAAAAACATTAAAAAAATAAATTAATCTTACCAAAAAAATATACGAGAGATTACACCAGCTAAATCGTAAGGATTTTCTTTTCGCGTTTCTTCCATAATTATCAAAATTTTTAATAGTAATTTTTTAGCTGCAGAGTAGAAGCCATTTATCACAGAGTTTCATTTATATTATCGGTTTAAATTTTAAATCTTCAATGTCGGCTAGCAAAGGTCGCGAAATGTTTATAAGTATGTGTTTAACGACGTTGATAAAACAGAAATCATTCATGTACATGTATAAATAAAATATTACTGCAATGTTGCTACGAAACTTTTTCAACTTCATTTTAGCAAAACATTATAAAAGCTGAGTCATATTATTTACTATTCGTCGCACATAGCACGCACAAAGTGTTTCAGTTTCAAAAAAATATTTTATTAAAATATTTTTAAGATATTTATATATATAGGTTGATTCAGAAGGTTGGGTAAAATCACAGGAACATGTAGAGGAAGCAATTCTAAACAAAAGTTTTATGGTCATTTTTGATTTGGGCTTCATTAAAAAGATATAGCACCTGAACGGTTTTCTGTAAGTGTTAAAACATATATAAAATACCGAAATTAAGCCAAGCCGCAACCATTTTTAGACCGATTCTACAACTGAGAATCTGCAACAGATGGATGAAATATCGTTAGAGTTGGCAACATTTATTATGCAAAGATTACATCAATAATTATTATGCAAAGATTACAGCGCCTAAGCACAATTTTACAAAAGTTGTTCGAACTGCCCACCACCACACTCAGTGCATATATGGCATCGTCGAATGAAACTCTGGGACATTCTCTTTTCCCGGCATTCCACGTACCACGTTGGAAATATAAGGCGCATTCGGCAATTAGATCAATCTGACTAGTATCTGAATAAATCACGTGACTTCTGAGTTTCGTCTAACTCATCTGACTTGGCATTTGCCGAACGCATACGTCTGCTTCTCTAATGACAAACATGGCGGATGAAGTGATATAATACAAGTTATTACACAAATTACAATGCTTTACATGCATAGTAATATGGAATTAAAAAAAATTTTATATGGACTAGTGGCTAATCATCCTCAATATAGATACCATTTATTGAAATAATTATCAAGTCGCGCTAATCGAATTCGCGCTATTCAAAGTCACGCTAATCGAGGCCTATCTGTATTTGAAAATTGTATAATATTAAAATTATATATAATTAATTGAAATTTTTTATGACATATAAGATGATGACATTTTTATGGTGATTAATAATGTATCATGCATTTTTCCATTTTATCAAATACAAATTACAGTGATTAATATCTTATGTCAATTGTAAATAATCTGACAGATTGATTATTTAACCATTATACAAATAATTTCTATATTTAATTATTGCTAAAATACATTACCTAATCAAATAAATATATTGTTCTTCTATTAGTAATAATTCAAATATATACTGCATTTTCAAAGTACTAAAGTGATTTAAATTTTCGAGATATTAAAATTGAAAAATATAATAAAAGGATTAAAAATAACAATTCATGTTTCCATTAAATTATAATTTACTAAACCTAAGACATGAATATAGTATATATTATAAATTAAATTATAAATAAAAATTAGTTTGAGAAAGATTGAATTATAGCAGAGAATAGTTTTATTTAAAAAACTTTTTGGTGCATATGTAAGTTGCAAATTTTACCTTTAGATCACATTGAGACTTGATTTACTAGCAAAAATCTATACAATATATATATTTTTGCTAGTGAATTTGTATGTTAGAAATGATGGATTAAATAAAAAGCTTACTAATGCAGTTAATATGATGCTTCTAAATCTGTTAACAATAAATACATTATTATGTATTGAAAAATGTGCAAATCTAGATATTAAATTTAATTATTCTTAACATATAAACCTGTTTATACGTTTATTATTTGTAAAGTGATAAAATAGCATTGGCTAATACTGTGAAAGAATAGATCTGCAATTTTATATTTAAAAAAAATACTCTAATAGGTATCTTGAGGTAAGATTTTTAAAAGAAATATTTTAAATTCTTTTAAGAGATTTTAAATATATTAGATAATAAATTAATAAAGTATATATGCTTATAAGTATATATCTGTGATATTAAATTAGTCTATTTTTGTAAATAGATAACAGTAACCAAAAACATTGTTTAGGCAATTTTGATTAATTTTCCAATTTTTCTGGAAAATTTGACTATAATTATAATTTTTAAGTTATTACAACCTTTAGAATGATGTATCATTCTTATATAAATTCCATTTGCATATATTTTTATTTTTGATATTACATACATAATAAATTCTTGATTTGGTATTAATTCTGTTAATACTGTAATTTTTGTTTTCATTAAAAGCATAAACAAGCTTGTAAGCTGATTAATTGCATTATTATTTTCAGCTTTACAGCTATCATCAGTTGCTAATCCCAGTAGAATACAAGATGAAAACATACACATTATTTATGAAAAATTTAAAAATTTATTTACATAAAAACAATGCCTTCATTTTAAAAGACTACACTGCGCATCTATTTTACTTAGCAATTTGCTAAATGCTAAATACAAATTATAGTCAGATATATAAAATGTAGTAGTCATAGTTGAGTGACTTTATCATTACACAGAAATGTATGGATGTTGGCATATTATTTTTATATAGTACAAAAGCAGTATAAGCATGGTTCGAAACTACTATTGATAATAGAAAATTTTCCTATTGATAACTTCCAGTGCACCATCTCCATGCCATGCTAATCTTTTCTGGTGGGGTTAAAGTGATAATCTGTTTGTTCTTCCTTAGCCCTTTAAAGATCCATACCATTTCAATGATTGTTATACTGCCTGTCATCCAGCTGCTTAGCAACTTTTGCTTGATCCCACTTAAAATCCAAATTATAGGCATTGACCTTTGGGATAGCACTGTGAAGAGGGTTGAAAGTGATAATCTGTTTGTTCTTCCTTAGCCCTTTAAAGATCCATACCATTTCAATGATTCTGTTATACTGCCTGTCATCCAGCTGCTTAGCAACTTTTGCTTGATACCACTTAAAATCCAAATTATAGGCATTGACCTTTGGGATAGCGCTGTTCTTTTTCAGCATTGTTTATATGTTCTTGCATCCTACATCTGAAGCTTCTAAAGCAGGGATGCACAAACTGTAGCCCTCCATTGATTTGTTTGCATCTGCCTCACCATGTGTTATTTTAACAAGTCACACAATCAATGAAATATTAATTGTAGTTTTGAACAATGTATTTTCAAATAATATTTTTCTGATGTGAAATTATGTTTACAGTGGTTTGATGATGATGATTTTAAACAAGAAGGAAAAAATAATAATCATATTGTAATAATAATTTTGCTTATTTTTATTGTATTTGTGTTGAAATAAGTAATTAAAAAATATTGTACATGTGCACAAGGTAGTACTGCAGCTTAACTAATGAAAATTTAGAATTAATTTTGCATTTGGCTATTACAAATGCCAACATTAAAAAAATTGTTAAATCAATGCAATACCACGCATCCAATTAAAAATTCTTTGTTTAAGTTTGATTACATTTCTTTGTAACATGTAATTAATAAACATGATATGACACAAGTTTTGTTGTTTTTTGTGGCCCTCCTGTAAGTTACAGTGAATCCATGTGGCCCTTGGTGTTAACAAGTTTGTACATCCCTGTTCTAAAGATACATCCCATATGCTCCTCTTCATTACTTAGGTCTACATTATTCTGTGTGACAATATAAATGCTTTTCTTCTTGTCAGGCTCACTTTCTTTGTCATTCTTAAGTATTGAAAATCATATTGTGCCTTCATCATTCTAAGACCTGCTATTCTTTTAACTGCTTTTATTCATTTTAAATGATGATTTAAAATGAATACTTATAGCCTTGTTTGTGTTTTCAGTGCATTTTCAAAAGAAGCAGAATAGTGTATAATCTCCAAAAATTGTTAAATTTTTTTTCCCATGATGCTGTTATTACATCTCTATATACTAATATTTTTATATTATTCAAAAATATAACTTAAAATATTATATTATAATTAAGAATACAACAGGAAATGATAATTTGTAAAAAGAATTCTCAAGAGGAATTGTTAAATATATTCAAAATTGGTTTGATGCTTTTTTTACCACAATATGTTTTTTATATTTCATTTTTTAAATAAGGAATATTCAACAAATAGTCAAAAACATTCATGAATATATGTGTCTTATTCTCTGCTATAGTGTCTTATAATTTATTACTTTTCCCTTGTAATCTAATATCTTTAAATCAAAAGAAATTGATTTACAAGTTAAATCACTGTATCTATTATTGTTTTTAATTATCCTTATTTTCATTCCAGAAAACCTGCAGTTTCCAAGAAGATCTGTTTTAGAAGTGATCATTATACATACAAGACAGTTAATCCGACTCATGTATTCATTAGGTTATGGACACTGTGCATTTATTAATGTAGATGAATTATTACATTAATTTTGTGTGTATATATATTCATATTTTATCTGCTTTTAAACATTTCAAAATAACTTAAAATGTCTAAATAATTTAAATATTTTTAATGTAACAGTGAAATGTTTTCAAACATATTATTTTATAACTTCCCAAATATTTTTTTTTATTTTATTTCTGTGATAACAGATTTAAGGCACAGACGATAAAAAATTCAAATGAATTTTTAAATAATAAGAATTCAAAATTTTAAAATTCGGACAGAATAAAGATAAAACTACATATCTCAATATTTAATAGATGTGAATTTAAAACCATTTGCAAATTTTCAATATCAAATGTGAAAACATATTTAGAATAGCTGAATTTTCCATTACAAATATATATATACATATATAAGGACAATAAATGCTCAGAATTATAATAATATTTTTAAGAGAGAGACTGCAGAAATATAAAGAAAAACAACTTCCTTTTTCAGTCTGTTTTCTAGAAATGTTTTTTGTAGATTGTCTTCTATACCTGACAATTGAAGTTTAAAGAAAACAATTAAGAGCTCAACAAAACTAGTACAGTACTGAGAGACTGCAGAAATATAAAGAAAAACAACTTCCTTTTTCAGTCTGTTTTCTAGAAATATTTTTTGTAGATTGTCTTCTATACCTGACAATTGAAGTTAAAGAAAACAATTAAGAGCTCAACAAAACTAGTACAGTATTTTTATTGTTCCAAAAATGTGAATTTAGATGTTTTTCCTCTTAGATATTAAACTTTGATTTTATTCTTGAAAAAAATATTGGGAGACTAGACATTACACGTAAAAATTTTTATTGATTTTTAAATTTTAAAAGTACTTATTAGAATTATATAAATATACAATTTGTAAAGATTTTTATATTTCATTAGATGATTTTTGTCTGTATAAATCTGTCCTAACTTATTTGACCTAAATCTTAACTACAAAAGTACTATAAAATAAAATTTGTATTTATATAAATTGTGTTGTGATTATTTTTAATTAACAATTATTTTTTAGTCATTGATTAACCAATTCGACTAGGAGTATTTATTGCACGAGACAATTTTTCCATTCCGTAACTATTCATGCAAGCATCACGAATTAGTCTTGCTACACCAAGCATTTGTGATGGTGGATACTGATTATAAAATTCTCTAGCACTTAAGCAAGTCTTCCGTGAGCGGTGAATGTAAATTGGCGTTTGATACCGTGTAGAACGTTTACGTATCTCTCCACGGGCTCCTGAACGTATTCTATGGTTATATTTATCATCACTGGCATAACCTAAAATATATAATCAGTTTTAAATAAAAACAAAACCATCAAGTGTAATTTACAGAATATTTTAAATATATTAGATATCATATTCTCAATGTTACTCTTAATATTTGTGAAGAATTAAGTCCAATAAAAAAAATTAGATAATGAAAATATAAAAATACTGCAACTTAATAAAATTATCAGTTTAAATATAAATTAAGCATTTAAAATAATTCTTAAATCATCAATATTATATAAACTAACAAATTAAAACTAGTATCCCAAATAGTAATAAATTAATAACTATAGATGTATTTAAATTATTTCAGTACAGGAAATTCTCAGTTTATAAGTTTTTTCTAATATGAAGTATCAAAAAAATTGAAAATACAAATATTAATTGCAATAAATGTTAAACATTCATTAAAAGGTATTTAAAACCATGTACATGATTATACAATACAGTATAACTTGGTTTGTAGCAGAAAGTCCATTATCTGTTATGAAATCAGAAAAATGATAGACCAAGAAGTGGAAGTAGCATACACTTTAGCTGCTATTATTTCATTGACTAATTATCTAAATAACTCATTCCTGTTGTTCCTAAGGCATTATTCACTGTATAAAAAGCTCATCTAATCATTTGTCAATGATTGTGAAGAATGAAAATTCCTTAACATTCATAATGACATAAATGATTTATCTTCATAATTTGCTTGATTTTAAATACATTTTCATTTATTTAGATAAATCATTGTTTAATCATATACTATTGATTTTGCTGATCTTAATTTTAGTATGATCAAATTTTCACTGTCAAGAATAGAACTCCTAGTTTTAAAATTATGTTCTATGGGAAATAGAATCTTAGTTTGAGTTCTTATTTTACAAGCCCACTTCAAGAACAAATTAGCTCATAAAGTTAGTAACTTCCTGTATTTATATTCATATATATTGTAATAAATTTAGATCTTTGAATATTTTTTCTATAGTTAAAACTCAGAAAATATATTTTTAAAAGAAATTAAATAATGATCAACAGTGAAAAGAATTTAAACTGATTTGTTAATGATTTCTGCTAATTGAATAAAATCAATCTTAAAATTATTACAGTAAACATTTATTGTCAGTGTTTTTAATCCGTCATAATTTTTATATTTTGACCTGTAAATACTGTATTACTATGATAAAATGCTTTAAAGCATTTTATCATAGTAATACAGTATTTTAATTTAATTACAATCCTGATTTAAGATAGCAATGAAAATAAATTATATTCAATTTTGAATATTTTTGCATAAATTGTAGCTAAAAATAGTTTAAATTTTTTTATTTAGCATTTAAAAATTTATTAAATTTTTATCACCACTTTTAAACAATTTCTAAAAATTGATATATTTATTTTTTAAAGAGGGAGAGTTTATATTTCATCATAGTTATCTTATTTTTGATAAGTTTGTAACTTGTTTATTTTGGATAGTTCTATAATAGGACTTTAAAAATTTTAAACGATTAGTGCTGTTAAAATTTTACAGAATATTGTCATGCATTATTAACAATGATTTACATTTAAATTTTTAATTCTTGATTCCAATTTTGCCCTATTTCACATTTATTTTAATATGGAAAATGGAAATTTATTGTTAAATATATATATATATATATTCATCTGAAACTGATGCATGGAAGTAAAAAGAAATTGCAAAATTTTATTTAGAAGAATTAAGAAATATATATTTAGGAACATCTGACTCAATGTTAAAAAGATATTTAGAGTATAGCATCTGTTGCAACCTCAATGTTGTAATAGTAATTAGATTCCATAAAATCTTTTTCTTACAAAAATAAACAAACTTAAACTGTAATTACCAAAGTAAAAACCATTTTATTTTTAACTTGGATACTTACGTCAATTTTTCAATTAAATATTTCTTGTAATTAAATTTCCAGTCTTATTTGAGAAAAAATATACATTAATTTTTGTAATTATTGATTTTTGATTAAAAAAAAAAAACCTAGTTTTTCTGATTTAAACTTAAGCAATTTACTCTGATTAAATTATTAATTAACATGCAAATTTTTAAACATGTCTGAGGATTAATCATACATGATAAATAATTGAATTTTTAATGATCAGTTCTAAAAAATGATACAAGTTTTTATATATACAGTATATAATTCATATACAGATGTTATATTTTTAGTATATATTAGAGGTTTATAAAAAGCATTTCAGAAAATTTTACCAGTTGTCCTATATTTCTGTAGATTAGCAGCTATCGTGATATAGAAAAACAATTAAGGCGACATTTTATTAAATTAGTCAATATTTATCTTGTAAAACAAGAAATTCCTGATTTTTATTAATATTTCTTTGTAATTCTTGTCGTATTTTAAAGGCAAATGTACTACTGAAAGGTATCAGGAAGATTACTAATTTGTTTTTCAAGAGAGGCTTGATTATGAAGAAAATTATTTAAAAAAAAAAACTTCTAGACAAAATTATCTTTAACATTCTTTCATAGATGATAATTCTCAAATTTTATGCTATCTTAAAAAGTTATCTGTTTTTATTGTCAAAACTTTATCATACAGATAAAGATGCATCATAATAATTCTTATCATTTTTAGAGTTCTTTGCCATTATCAAATTACACATTTTTTTTTTTGGAGGGATTTATATGTAGAGAAAACATACCTGTTCATGATAAAAGAATAGAGATTGAATATATACTTACACAATGCTAAAAATAATTCTGATCATACAATTAAAAATAAAGCATGAATAATGCAAGGGAAAGGAAAAAATGTTAGTTTTGGAAAGGTATACCTTTCAAACGTCATCTGTTTTTTTACTATTGGCAATATTTCCAGGAAAGCATTAATTTTGTTTGGCATATTTTGAACGTCGAAAAGTTTAAATATTAAAATAATTTAGCACAAAAATAACTAAATATTTATGTTTTTACACTAGAAAACTTGTTTACCTGTTTGCAAATTTATGACTAAGTAAAACAGTATCCAAAACGTTCCAAAATAAATGCTGAGTGAAAATTTCATACTCAAACTAGATTTTTCAGCTTCCTAATCTTAAAACGTTAGTCTATTGTAATGAATTTTATTATAAAATTGCAGCTGAAGAAACATATCGTTGAGTAAACATCCGTACTCAATTATAAAATAATGAAAAATTTTATTATTAGCTCTAGTAAACCGCAATTAAAATCTTGCTTATGATGATTAAAAAAAATTTATATACGCGATGTTAATAATTTTTATCAGTTTGAATTATCAACAAAATTTTAATATAAATTTAACATTTTGTTTAATTTTTGGGAGTTGCGATGTTTCGAAAAAAATGGAAGAAAATTACATAATGTACGATTTATAAAAAAAATCGATCGATCGATATAACACGCTATTTTTATGTTTTGTGTGGACCAAGGAACCTAAAATGGGTGCATAAGCGGTTTTTCGAGTCGACCTTGATCGAAAACTTTGGCAAATATAAGTGGTGTAACTATTTACAAACGACGAAACGTCACAGCACGTGAGACAAATTTAAAATATGAAGAACAGACAATACAAAATGCTTTTTATGATAAAAAAAAATTTATTTGAATTTTTTTGATGTCGTTTAACGCGAAGAACGACTGAAATTAAAAACGGTACGTTATTGATCTTCCGGTTAGCTTAGTAAAAAAAAACAAAAAAAAAAAAAGAGAGGAGAGAGACGTCACGTGATAGAATAGAACAAGATATCACGTGACAATCAAATCTACGACTCGTGTAAGATGGCGCCGATCTTGTCGCGGCTGCTTTCTCATCGTAAACATTCTTCGAAAAGTAGATTTACGGATGATTTTACAGATTCGCAAAGGTAATTTTATCATAATTACATTGCGCACTTGTGTTATCGCGATTCGCAATATCTCGTTGTGTTTGCGATTTCAAACTTTATGCCATATTGTAGTTTTGATGAATGTTTTTGATCGAATTTAGTAATTAATGTATCTAATATTTTTTCGCTGTAGATGCTCTAATTTTATCTCTTTTTTATGTATGTGCTTCTTAAGTTATTGTTTACATCTTATCCGGGAATGCGTCCACGTGTGACGTAAACCGGGAAATGCTGCATTCTGATTTATTACAATTATTATTATCTTTTTTGTATAGAAAGGATGGATGGATGAATGAATGACTGTATTTTTAGAAGTTCCTTGTTTTTATAGTATTCTTCCCTTGTTTTAATTATCCCTATTTTCCTCAAATCAAAGATGTATTTTGCTATTAAAAGAATTTAGATTTAGAATAATTTTATCATATAAAATTAGTCAAGAAAAATTTTAATTACAGACAAAAGTTCTAAAACATTAAGTGTACAGTAATTGGAAATACAAGTGAATTATGCAATGAAGTGCTGTAACAATACTCCCAGGATGATTTGTAGCTGTGTTAATTTTTATTATGTTAACAATAATTTGTATTTTGTAAGAACATCAATGTTACATTATATACTTGAACTGTATTAAATCTGTTTATGTCACAAAATATTTTGCATTTGAGTAGTCATTGGGTCTGCTAATGCATTCATATCAGATATGACCATTGATAATGGATATATTACCATATGTTTAAGTTAAACATGGAATTCTGATTATTCAGAAAATAATTGGTTTTTTTCCTTATATATATAACTGCAATAAAGTATGCGTATATAAAGACAAAAGTGTTCCTTCTGATAAGTTATAGTGTGTTACGATTAATGTTAAAAAGTTTTGGTTTTATAAAATTACACATTTTATCCTCATAATTTATCTGTCTGTTCTCGAAAGCTCCACTTAAACAAATCCAACATTGATATTGTTTAGTGTGTGTATATGGAGAGGTTTGTTTCATGGATAGTATATTTCAAAATATTGGCTTAAACTGTAGCAATGGCATCTGACATCTGCCCGAACTAAACTTGTTATTGCAAATGTAAGTTGACCTTGAGGTTACCCATTAGTTCATTAAATTTCATAGTAAGACCATTGATGATTTCTTCAAAGAAACATTAATTAAGAATAATGTTAATCAAATCTGTCATTAGAAAATTTGTTTGAGAAGAGATTTCAATTATCTAATTTTTCTGAAATCATAAACAATATTAAGCAAAATTACAAAGTTTATTAAACTTATTATTGTTAAATTATACAAAATATCTTAAATTTATTTAATTCTAATACATAGTTATTTCAATAAATATATAATATAGCTATAATTTTATAATATGAAGTAAAATTATAAGAGAAAAATTTCTTACACAAGAAACTTCTTTAGATATTTAAAAATGGCTTAATGAAATTCCTAGTTTTAATCTATCTTAATTATAAAAAAGTTATTGAAAATAATAAATTCACTTATTTTTCTATTAGAATTTATTGAATTGTTTTGTGAAAATGGATTCATTTCATGAAAAATTATTATGGCAGATAAAATCAGAATATAATCATAGTTGAGGAAGATTAAGTTTACATTGGAAAAATAAAAGTCACCAATCTCTTATGAAACAATACCCCTTGTATGAATATCCCTTTTTCTGTTTTTTAATAAATAAATGGAGAAACATTTGATAGATCACACAAAAAACAAAATGTGTGCTTTTTTGTGAGTGTAACAGGATGGCTTTAAAGTTCATTTGATAGATGCTTCAAATAAGTTTTATTGTGGAAGAATATATTTATGCTGATCATTTGGTTAAAATTTCAGTTCTTAATAAATTGAAGTATGATATTTTATTTTGTCTGAAAGTCATTTCTTCACGAAATGACTTTCAGACAAAATAAAATATCATACTTCAATTTATTAAGTGAATTCTTCCTATATGATTTTTTTCTTATATTACAAGCTATAATAATCTAACAAATAAAATTAAACAATAAGCACTGTAGTAAGATTGTGCTTTTTTCAAAATTTTTATTCAGATATCTGTTTAAAGTACTTTAGTTAAAAGCAGTACAAACTAAATCTTCAAGGATAATAATTCCATCAAACCTAATTCATGTATTCATCTGTAATCCATTTGAACTTAATTCATTTATTTCAAATTATCAAAATTTCAGTATAGCAGCAAGGATTTATTTGGCATGAATTAAGTTTGAAGCAAGTATAAGGATAATCAGAAATTTTTTTGAATAAACATTATAATCTCACTGTGTGCGCTATTGATTTATTTAGATTAGTAACTTAATAATTCATCAAGAACAGTCATCTTTTCCCAGTGAACAGAGAGAGGAACTGAAAGAAAGCCTTTTGATTTGATTAAATTCTATAATAAAAATTATTTTTCTGGTTGATCTGGTTAAGTTGTGGATTGTTCAGGTTGTCAGTTAATTATAAAAATGTCCAAATATCAGTAGTTTAATATTTAGTTTTTTAATACTCATTATTAAATTTTAAGTTAAAAATTTTCATACTAAACTATTATGAACTTTTCACTGATTATAAAATGCTCTGACATTAAAATAATAATAAATTTGATTGATTAAACAAATTATTATGAAAAAATTTATTTTCACAATAATTCAGTTCATTTTAAAATCCCTGAAATTTTAAACTAGATATTTGAGAGAACTGTTTTTAATTAGCAATTAAATTATTCTGTAATCATGAATTTTCTAAATAAATTAATGGACCAAAAAAAATGGAAATTTCAAAAATATTGCATGTAAAAAAGTACTAAAGAAAATTATCACATTATTTGGATATAAGGTGGATAATGTGATAATGAAAGCAAATTGTTTTCATAATTATTTATAAAAAGTAAATAATTTTTAACAAATGTGTTTTTTTCTTTATGCATTGATATAATGAAACTAGATTCATGATAAATAAAAAAATAGCATTTTTGATGATAAATTTACAATAGTTATATTGTAAATTGTTCATACAATAGTTATATTATATTGTTGTTTAAATGGTTGCTTTAATAAATCTGTCTTATATAAGAGAAGTTAAACAAGTACTGTGCAATTTATTTTTATAGAGGACTGCAATAACAAATAACACTAGTAAACTTATTTAAAAAAATGAATAATACAGTAAATTATAAGCTTTTATGAATTAAGAAAATAATTTGATTTAAATATATAATAAATTTGATGATAGTTGATTTTTGTCAGTACTTCCATGTGAATAAATAAATTTTATATAAGCTTATTGATATCAGGTTCTATTACAAAATGTGTGGTTTTTATATCTGAATAAATTCCTGGAAAATATTCCAGAATAAATTTTCAATAAATTATTGCAATGCTATTATTTTTTGAATTTAAGTTACTTATCTAATAATATAATTTGCCTAATAGAAAATATACATTACAAATGATGATGGCTTAATAAATATAATTAATAGTTATGACAGTTATTGTGATAATGCTATTTTACTGTGTCTTTTTCAATTGATTAATTGCTGTTATGCCTCTCATAGGCAATATATAGACAGTATAAATGTTTAAATCCATTAAATTAACATCAGTTAATACTGTTTGTTAACTTCCTAGATTTTGTAAAAGTAGATGGTTTGCCAAAAACATATATTACAAAGAATGCTATAAATTTACTTATTTGTCATGTTTTTTTAATTAGCTCTTTCAATTATGGTTTAGATCAAACTTTATTTTCCATACATTTAGCATACATATCAGTTCTAATAATTTGTAAAATAGCAATAATTCATAGAACAAATAACAGTATAAAAATATCTTTAAATAAAATTATGAAATTTTTGGAAATAAGTATTACAACTGAAAATTAATTAGAAGCACAAATTATTTTTGTTCAGAATGCACATATACTCAATTAAAAGCAGAAGAATATTATGAATATGAGTTACTTAATACATATTCCATCTGCCTTTAATTGAGCTTGTTATATGTGCATTTTGAATCTAAAAAAAAAAATAGAAAGTTTTTGAAGAACTTTATTTTTGTTTTAAAATCATTTAAATATTATGTTATGAAAGTTGTCTTCGTGCCAGCAAAATTTTTAATTCATACATATATTCAATATATAATTAGAATATATTTGTACACTGCATTAATATCATTTTCCTATCAATATTCTATTAAATTATGATTATTTGAATAAAATTGAAATAAACTTTTTTTATGTTATTTTTAGTATTATTTAGATATTCAAATAGAATCTAAACTGCCAAATTAATCCCTTGATAATTTTATCAGAAATTTTAATAATTGGAAATCCACTTCTGCTCTTGTTAACTTTTACCAATTCATATTTTCACTCATCTAAGTGCTAGTTTAAAAAATATAAATTGGAAAGAATTTATATTAACGTTAGTGCCATTTCGTAATTAGTAAATAATTATTTTCCTTGAGGTTTGGTTTATAAAAATTTATCCTTAGGTATGAAAAAAAGATTGTCAATGAAAATGCATCTTTAATAAGTTCTTGGATTTTTTGGCACAGTTTCAATGCATTTTCAGAAGATAAGTAAAGTTTCCAAAACAAACAAGTTCAAGAACAGCTCAAACAACATACCTTGTGTATTTTTTGTTTCAATCAAGAAAATTATTACTAAGAAAAATATGTTGTGAATAATATATCAATTTAAATAATACATGTAAAAATTTAAAATTTGATTAATTTAAACCAAAACTTGATTCATTTTAGATATATTTTTAAATATAATTTGAAAAATAATAAAGTTATATTGAACTAATTAATTAAATACATTTAAAATTAATTTCCATACATTATTTAAGCTTACATCAAATGCTGAAATTTAAGATAAAAATATTACAATTTATTAGAAATATTGGTTTAGAAAATATGATTTCATGATTAATGATATATGTATACTACTTATTATAGTTTTTTATTAACTAATTTATAAATTGGATTAAACTTCTGAATAAAGTTTAGTTTTTTGTTTGTTTTATATAAAGAATATATATATAAAATTTCAATATCTGATATGGTAATCTAACAATATCCTCTAGTATAGCAGAAGTTAAGAACATTCTTCAAATTATTTTCAATTTCATTCTGCAAAATTAAATTTTATTTGTGAATTTAATAACAAAATAATGAAAAAATCTAATTTTAGATGAATTATATCATTATGATCATTACAGTTTATCCAATGCAGTTATACATTTCATTATATTTCAGAATATTTGTAAATATTTTAAAATGGATATAGTTCTAATTAAATTTTCTGAAATTATTAAGAAGATATATTAATTTTGCATTTAATATATACAAAACTAATATAAATGTTGATAAATATATACATTATATAGAGTTAAAAAATATATATTTATGAAGAAAGCTTGAAAATATCTAAATTTTTTTACATAAAGAGCTTAAAATATACAAGTATTTGGATTTAAAAAAAAAAAAAAAAGAAAGAGAAAGATATTTGTTATATAAATATAAAATATTGAAGATTATTATATATAATAAAGCAATAAAATTAAAAGATTATTTTCTATATAATAATTTGTTTATCCTCATTAGTATCATGTTCATTTTTAGACTGAAATATCTCAAAGATTATGGAATGAAACTATAAATCAAAAAGATTTATAGTTCATTCCATAATCTTTATTTGATTTATGTTTCTATGAGTTGCACTTAGAATTTAATACTATTAAATATTTTTATAAAATACCTATTCTAAAAAAATGTATACATAATTTCAAATATCAGCAAAATTTTATAACTTATCAATTGATGGTACAGTGTACCTGCCTAGAATGTTTACTTTCTGGTGGATGAAGTTACTTCATGATTTTATTTCTCAGATGATAATTATTCATAATTTAATATTTAAGAATGACATAGTACTTAAAATATCACAAAAATCAATAAATTATACCAAATCTTTCATTTTAATATATAAATTTCTCTATAGTTTTATCATCAATGATGTTTGTGATATTAACCTGCTTCATGTTCAAGAAAATGAAACTCTCTCTAGAATTCTAATCTATACTGCCATTTGTCAGTGGATAGCTTCATTAAATGACTTAGGCTGAGGGAAAATCAGGAGTGATAAATGAGTAGTTGATCATTAATCAGTCTAACTACACATGTCTATCTCATTCATGCCTTAGTTGACAGCTTATATCTATAAATAAAATAGCAAAATACAGTTATTATTAAATTTTTCTAAGAAATGTCTCCATTAGTTAAAATACAAATTTATAATTTAGTAAATATAAAACTTGGCCTTCTTTTTAACATAAATAAAAACCAGCTTCAATCGCTCTGGAAATTGTAACCATAGCAACATTTTTGTTGAGATACTGTAAAAAAGCTGTTGGACATTTGAAATTGAGTTTGAATATATAACCTGAAATGCCGTATTGAAAACGTTAGTTTTTTTAACTGTTTAATAAAAAGTTTATGATTATCCTCAACTATGATAAGTGCTTGAATGCATGATTAATAGTATAAAAACCAGCTTAAAATGATCAATAAAATTTAAAAAGCACTTTCAGGATAGGAATCAATCTTCAATTTCTTTGCATAATAAACAATATAACTGTACAATAATAAAACTATACTACAATACATACAACTTATAAGATATATACATAGAGACTGTACAGCATCTGTAACAGTATAGTATGGACTGTTAGGAGTTCTTACTGTGTCATCTGTTATATGTCATCATTATTCTCTTGGTGTCACTTGGGGAAAGGAGCTGCTCACTACATGAGACTAGCCACCTCAAAGCTTTGTTAAATATTTCTGCATCTTTTTTATTAATTATAGATTTGTTCAAATTTTCTTTAAAAATGTGCCATTTTTCTCTAATGAAATCAGTATCTGTGAGTTGGATTTGGAATATAACTCTTCCATACTTTTAAGCTACACTGATGTCTTTGTGTAAAATGAATTTAGATAAAGCAGTGCATTTTGCTGTATTTTGCATCCTATATATGTTCTTTGATCCTGTGTTGTAGCTGTCATCTAATGATCCTACATAATATTAGATATTATCAATTGCTGTATGGATGGGTATTTTATACACACCAGCTGTGTCAATTTTTTTTTGTTTCTTATGCACAGAAATACTTGACATTTTCAAATCAAGTGTCACATTTGCAGAATTATCTTAATGGTAAAAAGTTGCAAACATTTAATGAAGTAAAATCCTATATTTATGGCTTTTTTTTTAAATCTAAACCTATAACTTTTTTGAGAGTGGAATAAAACTAACAAAAAGATGTAAAAATTGAAATCATATAGTTAATTTAATAAAAATTGTTTAAAAAAAATTTTTAATTTAAAAAACAAAATTATTTTCTCACCAATCCAATATATAATTTATTATTGGATTTTTACCTGTAAATCCAATAATAAATTATAAATTATTTTCTCACCAATCCAATATATAATTTATTATTGGATTTTTACCTGTAAATCCAATAATAAATTATAGTTTGAACATTAGTATTTAAGAATGGAAAATTTCATTGTCAGATTTCATGAAATTTCAAAAACTTTCAATAATTTCAAACAATATGATTGCAGAATGCTCTAACAGCCAATATGTAAAATTACACAATTTGTTAACATATAGCAATATTTCAAGATGGTGCAATTACACAAAAACTAATTTATATTTGGAACTTTTCATTCAAATCTGTGAAATAAGAAACTTCTAATTGGTCCAATTGTGAAATATCTTACGAAATAACGTATATGGGTTATAAACAAAACTTACATATGAATTATGTTTGTAACTCAAGGAGCATCTGTATTTGTGATTTGGAGTTTATAAATATTAGTACTGAAAGTATATTATTATAGATTCTTAGAATTCAGAGATCACAGATTAAGAAATCATTGCTTTATCTTTAATAAATAAATTTTGTGTAATATATATAGCATATTTATCAAGTTGATTATTTTTCAGACTGAAAAATATTTATTAACCCTTTACATCCCACTGTATCAAATAAGAAACGCTTAGGTTATTTACTCTCATGTACCAAACAAAAAATTTTTGAAAATAAATTGTGTTTATTAAATGTATACAGAATGTGATTTTCATATTAAAAGTTTTTTTACTGAAAACATAATTTGGGCATTAAAGGGTAATCTTAAAAATATTAAGTATTACAAGTTTTTTATATTTTAGAAAAATAGACTTTATGTAAATTATAAAAAAATTGAATATGGATTAGATCTGTTTTAATGTGTCTACAAAAGCTCTTTCATAAAAAAAATATATCTTTTGAATAAAACATGATAAATGATTTGTGCATTTATAGAGTTACTCAAAAAATTTGCCTCCATGTTGTTTAACTTCTACATGAGCCTTTTTATTATATAGAAAATGCCCAAATGATATTTTTCTTGCTATATGTTTTCCAGCTTATCTTATATAATAAATTCTATTCTTTAAAACATTCACATCAAGCACAGGTGTTATTATATAATGACTTTGACATATCCCCATAAGAAGCTGAGAGATGGAGTTCAGAGAATGGGACCATCTCCTAATCCAGTGCTCTGAGATGTCAATCTCTTGACTTCTTATGGAGCTATATCAAAGATATTACCGGTATATGTGTAACACATGTGTTTGATGTGAATATTTTAAAGAATAGGATTGTTGATGTGATAGCATCTTCTTTGCAAGACATGCAGGAAAACATGGTGAGAGATTGAATATTGTTTGGGCATACTTTGAGCAATAAAAGGAGCTCAAATGGAAGTTGTTTAGCATGGAAACAAATTTTTTAAGTTACTATATAAAATGCATAAAACTGTGTTCACTTATCATGTTTTATTCAAAAGTATGACATTCTTTTCTGAGAGATCTTTTGTCGACCAAGGTTGTAGATATTCTGCTATTAATCAACATAAAAAAGGGGATTAAAGCACTATGCAGAAAAATACTTTTATAAAAGTATTTTTCTGGAGTGCTTTAATTTTCTTTTTTACATTGATCTTTTGTGGAAACTAAATAGTTAAACCACCGAGTATAGGCACACTCAGTGGTTTAACTATTTGAGGAATGAAATGAGAAAAGTAAAATAAAATCATGAAGAAAGAGATAGAGGATCTTGACAGAAGTGTGGTGTAGACCATTAGCAGAAGAATAAAAGTGCCTTTTAGTTGCCTCATGACTTTCTGGACAGGTAAATTCTATCCTCTTCCATAAGAGAATTTCATTCAAGTTTCCCTTGATTTAGAAATATGAGGATTTTAAAAATTCTTTGTTAGTGAAAATAAAATAACTCATTTTTCCATTATAGAAAAACTTTCCATCAATTGTTGAATATTGAAAAGTCATTGCTTTAGTACATATTGATGTTAAAACATTGCAAAAGCATTAATAGAAATGCAATAATATATAATTATACTAGTTTATGACAGTTACTATTCATTTAACTTATTTTTTGGTATTCAGTTTTGAATTTTTGAGCCATTAAATGCCAAGTGACTTTTTTCAAATTTAAGCCTAATGCTGCAATAAACATTATCAATCATTATGGCTTTAGTTATTATTTAAAAATTGTAAAATTTTCTTTAAATATTAATCTTAAATTTATCTATAATTATTAGTCTTTTACAAATAATTTATCAGAATAAATTATAATTTTCTGGAAATTATAATTTTTTTTTTTTAAATTGAAGAAAGTCAATATTATCTGTTAAAAAACATTATGGATTTTATGAAGATATTTTACTAAAACTAAATTCTTATAAAATTTTCTACTTTTATTAGATTCAAAATGCACATACAACAAGTTCAATTAAAGGCAGAATGAATATTTATTAAGTAATAGTTTATATTCAGTAGCACTATTGGCCTAATAAGGCCATCTTCAGCAGTAAGAAACAAATTACCATTATACTTATGTAAAATAGAATTCAAATGTAATTTAAAGTTGCCATAATCAAATTATGGCATATATATATATTTATACAGATTATTTATATTTAAAGAGATTAACTTTTAATTATTTATATTTATACAGATTAACTTTTAATTTTAGTTACAAACTCCCATATATGTTCATATTCTGTTAAATAATAGTGAATATAAACATAAAACAGATAAGTAAGTAAAAATAAAATAAATATATAAAGCAAAGTTAAACATATTTAAAACTGCCTTAGCTGCATATAAATATTAACATGCTTTATTAGAATAGCACTATATAGTTCATAACATATATAAATTGTACATGTATATATTTTTAACCCTACACAAAGGAGAGTAATCATGAAATAATTTTGTACTATACATACAGTACTTTCCTAAGATCCAAATCTGTAGTGTTAATATAAAATCTAGTGCATTGTTGTTAATCAGCAGCTATTTCTATATCCTCTGCTATTCTCAGGCATTCTGGACACACTTTATGATTTCAGCTTTATTCCAATCAATATTTAGTGATGTTTCATAGAATCTTTTTGTCAATATTGTAGCCATATTATTGCTCTTTATATCTCTTTTATGTTCATCTGTTTTAACTTTCATAATTATTGCTATACTTCTTATATAGATTTCATTCATTTCTGTAGTTATTCTTTGCTGGTATCATGAACACTTAAGAGAAGTTTTTTTTTTGTATTTTTATCATTCCTAAGGTGTTATTAACTGTATTAAGTCTCCTGTATGAAAGTTATATATTGGCTTTCTTTTTGAGTGATCTTTTTTTATGTTTAAAGATGGCTTGAAACTATAGACTCTAATATTTGTCTTTGTAGCTCTCTCACTATTCATCTGCCAAGCCTAGTTCTTGGTTATTAGGTACTGTGCCTAAACTACTAATTATCATGATAAAAGGATTGCATTAGTTAGATTTAGTTTTTTTCCATTAGAAGAAAAAATATCATTGTAATTTAAATTTGCATATATATAGAAAATATGCTATACTTAACACTGTACATATTTGGAATTATATACAATCATTATTTTACAGAGATACATATTTTTATCATAATTATAAAAGTTCACACAAATGCAATAAGTAGGTTATAGATATTGGCCATATGCCAACTGGAATTTTAATATTTTAAAATTGATGGTATATGATATAAATTTAATATTAAATTATAAACTAATTTAATCAGTGAAGAGAGTAAGCAAAACAATTATTAAAACAATCAGTTATTCATATTATTACATTGGTAATAAAAAAATCCAGATAATAGAATTTTTTACAAAAAAAATTTGAAGATCTAATATATAAGAAAAATTGATTAAAACATGAATTATAAATTATATAAGAAAATTATTTTAAGTAATAAATTCTAGAAGTGATATATATGTTTAATTATATTAGAATAATTTCCATATTTATCTCTTTTTAGCAACAGATCCTTTTATCACTACATCTCAGTGCATGTTGGCAAACAGGAATAAATAATAAAATATTTAAATCATGTATTTATTATTTACAATTTACAATTGTTTACTTTAAAAATTTTTTAAAGTAAACAATTGTAAATAATAAATAATAAATACATGATTTAAAGATTTTAGTATTTATTCCCGTTTGCAACATGCACTGACAAGGGAACATCACACCTGATGTGTCTGGGATTTTGCCGATATTTTGTCATCTGAAAGAGCATAAACAGTAGATGAAGAATCACCCCTATATTGGGGTCCACTACTCTAGCGTTTTCGAGAAAATCGCTTTTGAAATTTCAGAAATTTTTTGTTTTACTTAAATAGTGAATGCTCGGAAATTCGACTGTGTGTTGTAGTGGCGTAATGGCTATGTTGGGGTTCCAACGGTCTGAGGGTGTAGGTTCGATTCTCGGTACTTGCTGAATTTTTCCCCTAAACTTTTGCACTTTTTAAAGTTTACATTATATTTGGATTTTTAACAATTAACAATTTTTAGATAATTATTTCAAATGTTTTAAGCGATTTACAAATATTATATACAGTAGTCATGCGCCTATAGGATTAGCCTGAATTACGTGCCCGAACCATCCATACTCGTTCAGTAACAATGTAAATAATAATCGGCATTTTTTAAAATGTTCGAATTGCGGCACGTCTGTGTTTCTATGCTGTCGCTATAGCAACAACAGAATTTCTGTTTGCCGCACATCGTTTGATGTAAATTTTCAGTGTTAATTTCAAATGTGTAATTACACCAGAATTAAAATCCAATAATCTTGTTTTTATTTTCAAATTTAAACACACAAATTAAAATCCAATAATCTTTTTATTTTCAAATTTAATTACACCAGAATGAAAATCCGAATAATCTTGTGTGTCTAATCGTTTTTTTGTTTCTTGGATGCAATAATAAATAAATATCGTTAGAATTAAAAATATAAAATAAATTTTCGTAGATAAATAAATATCGGTAGAATTAAAAATATAAAATAAATTTTCATAGCAAGCGATTCCTGATTAGAATTAAAAATATAAAATAAATTTTCGTAGCGAGTGATTCCTGACCTGATAGATGCATCAGAATTGGTTCAATGCCAAAAATCAGTGTGTTTGGTTTCAAGAAAAACTCATGGTATATATAAACCAAATACAATACTTTAAATAAAAAATAAAACAAATTTTTACTAAAAAAATTACTATAAAAAATTATATTATTAAGTTAATATAAATTATTATAAAAAATTATAAAACAAATTACTATAAAAATAAAACAAATACAATACTTTAAAATCTTTTTAATGTTATTTTATATATAAAATTAAATGATACAGTTTTTATATTTTAGATGTGGAATTACCTGAACAGAGAAAGCTTCCTATGTTAGACAAAGTTCCTTTGTGGCTTGGCCAGAATAAAGCTGTAAAAATGACAAAACGACTGATTGATATTAGAGGTCCAGAATTAATTCGTAACAAATTAATATACAAACAATTTGGAATTATTGTAAGAAAATTTTATATATTTCATAATTATAATTTTTAAGTTATTTATCTTGTATAAGTATTGCACAGTTTAAGATGTCATGATTTACAAGATCTCACTTTTCTAAGAAAATTTAATTTTCACCAAAATTTTGATTTACAAACCTTTGCACTGCATTTATGAGGATTAGCTAATAAATAAAAACTTAAAAGTCCAGTAATGTATACCTTTCTAATGCAGAGGAATATATAAAGCATGCTAATGATATCATGGACAATTTACAAGTGTTTTTCACATTAACAGTTATAAATTTTGAAAATATATACTAAATATTTATTTATATTTAAGTTTCTTATTTTCTTAATATTAAATAATTTGTTACAATTTGTCAAGTAAATTTGAATATATATCTAATTTTTTTTTAATTAATTTCTGGCTATCTACATGATGGCATTTAAATATTTCTAAACTCTAATGTCAACTTTTCAATTAATTGAAATTGTTTTCATTTGATGCTTTAATGTTATGTTTTTATTTATTTTATTTTGGATAAAACATTCAATAATATATTAAACTAATGATTTTGTCTGTGTGTGTAAATGTGTGTGTGTGTGTGTGTATGTGTGTGTGTGTGTAAATGTGTGTGTGTGTGTGTGTGTGTGTAAGTGTAAATTATTATTATTTTTGTTTACTTGTAAAAAATACTTTGTGAAATTGCTGTACCAATGATTGATATTGAGTTTGAGTTTTATTAGAGACTTTCTAAATTATTTCTAACCAGAGATTACCGAGTAGTTTTTGCCAATATCAACTTAATATCCAACTTTTCATCAAATAGCTGATCAAGTTAAACAGAAATTTATTTTTAACAACAACAAAGAAAGAAATAGAAAAGAAGCCAGTTATGAGACAATTCTAAAAAATAAATAATTTGTTAAAAATATTAATTGATTTTGGCCAATTAAAACATTTATTCATTCATAATGGCATCAAAAAATTTGATAACATCTTCATAAATGCAAGACAATAAAAATAACAGTGGATCAGTATTTCTCAATATTTGATTGATATAAGTATAACTAGATGTAGATTAAATATATGTTAAGAGAGTATATATAAAATTCAGGAACACTACTCTTTTTGAAATATTAAAGAAAATGTTATTTTATAGAATGAATATTAAAATTATAGAATTTAAAATTATAGGTAAGATGTGAAAAATTATTGCATATTTACAAATCAAAAGTTAATGTTTTGAAGATCAGTGAATGCAATTCTGATTTATTTTAGCAGAGTAATATTTTTTGACATTTTACAAATCAAATCCCTCTTACTCAATGATTACAGATTAATTTATATTCTTTTTCATTGAAAATATTGAATAATGAATATTTGATTATGATTTGATAAATTTTTGAAAATGAAGTATTTGCCAATTAATTATCATATATATCCAAGTTCTTGTTATCATCTATTTGTAAATTGAAATAAAATTCCAGTACAGCTCTTCTATAGTCTGTATACTTAGTGCTTTCTCTTCATTTTCATCCAATGAGAAGGAAGTACTTATTGAATAGTATTTCCAGTGATGAAAGGATTACAGTAAATTTTGTTTTCTTGATTTGGTTTGGTTTTTGTTTATGGTAGAAAGTAATTTGAGGACATGGAAAAATCAATTCATCACTAATGAAGACAGATTATTTACAATATTCATCAATATTTTAAGAATAAGAAAATTAACAAAGGAAGTCAAGAAGTTATTATAATAATGATATGTTATAATAATTATTTTAATTACATTATAAGCATTTAAAATGTGTAATCTGATCAGAATAGAATGACTGATTAATGTGTGAAAGTATTGTGAAAGGAGAAGCTGTATTATTAGAATTAAGTTAAAGAGAAAACTTTAACAGATTTTTTTTATATTTCTTTCTTTTATTTATATGATTATAAAAAAATTTGTTATATTTCTGAACAAATTAAATTAAAATTTTCTTCTAATCAGTTTCCATGATGGTCCTAAATTCTAAGAATTATTCTCATTTCAATAGTAATTAACACTTATTAATTCTACTGTGCCTGCTAATTGACAAGCCATTCTATTTTACTTGGACTTTCTGTTAATTACTATCAAACATTGTTAAAATAGAAAGAAGAAAGTGATATTTCCATCTTTGTTGTTATTGGTTTAAAGTCTACAACATCACATGTGACAATTTTTCTAAAGGAAAACTCTAAGTATACAGCTATAATCATCTATTATTGCAAAAAATGTATTTTATTATATTTATTCTTTTATTTATATGATTATAAAAAAATTTGTTATATTTCTGAACAAATTAAATTAAATTTTTCTTCTAAACAATTTTCATGATGATTCTGAATTCTACAAATTATTCTCATTTCAATAGATAATGAACACTTGCTAATTTTATTGTACTTACTAACTGATTAGTCATTTTATTTTGTTCAGACTTTCTGTTAATTGCTAGTAAACATTGTTAGAATAGAAAGAACTAATTGATATTTCCATTTTCATTGTTATTAGTTTAATGATTATAACAATACATGTGATGATTTTTCTATGGGAAAACTCTAAGTTTACAGTCTATAGTAATGTTAAATTATTTATTACTTGAAATTTGTGTAGTTAAAATGCTTTTCAATTTCAAGGTTTTCTTTAGTAGCTTTAACAAAAAGAAAAGTCAAAAAGTTCTTGTCTTCATCATGATGCAGATATGATAGAGATCTGAAATTTGGTCCTTCAATTCTTCCTTCTCTATATTCCTTCCCTATATATCTCCAAGAGCTACATACTTCTCATACCTGTGGAATAGTTGTTTAATTCCATCTTTGTAGAAGTTGACAGATTTGGAAATCAACTAACCCAGCTCTCCACAGACTCACTTTGACCTTCTCATCATCAAAGAAATTTCTTCCCTGTAAATGTGTTTTCATATTTTGAAACAGGAAGTCTGAAAGTGCCGAGTTGGAAGAATATGAGTGGATGGGTCAAGGTTTCATAATCACAGAAAAGTGACACTTTCTTCAGCTTGGTGTGCAGATGCATTGTCAGCTAGTAGCAATACATCTTTCGATAGCAAACCATGTCTTTTTTACTTTGAAACTGTCTTATTACTTTTGTAGCAAGTTCCTGTAGTTTGCCTATTATTGTTGACCCTTTTTATAAATAATCTATCATTAGCTTTCCCAAAACACCTTTGCTATCCCAAACACAATCTGATTTTGCTGGTAATCTCTTGGATCATTTTGTAGACTGGTGCAGCCAATTTGAATTCCTATTTCCAATATATCACAGTCTAATATAATAGACATTCCTCATCATACTCAGTTGACATCTCTTTGTGGATTATTTGTGCAGTTTTCCTTTGAAGATGAAGGAACCATATCATGGCTTGATATCCAATTTTGTCCAACATTATACTTTCTTTTACTATCATACTTCTAATTCAGTTAAACAGGATCTATCAAAATAAAAAATGCATGTGTATTAATACTTCTACTAAATGTGAAGACTTTAGAGGTTTCAATAGAAACAACTTACAACACGTTAATGTTAACAGTGATAATCAAGATGTTAGTGATGTTGAGTGGGATGATAGCAAAATTAGAAAGGAAAATAATCAGCCACTTTCTCCTTTAACAACCAATAGTGTAAGTGACTCTGGCTATTCATCCCCAATTACTGACCAAAGTCGATCTCAAATAGATCCTGGATATTTGAACAGTAAACTTGAGGAAGAGAAGTTAAATCGTCAAAGGAAAAAGGAAATACCAAAAGAGCATGGAAAAAATAGCAAGGATCACGGTAGTGAAACTCATATGGTGTCAAGTAAGCTAGTTAAAAAAGAGTCAAGAAATACTCAATTTGCCAGCCCAGCCGATCAAGCAATGAATGAACTAAGAGAAGTGTTGAAAAAACGGATAAAGGGTTAAAAGAACCAAAACAACAAGTTACTGAAAGAAGTATTCTTAAAAACTCATTCTCAGAAAATATTTTACAGAAAATAAAAAAAGACAAACCAATATACAAGTGGCTAAAAGACAAGATTGAAAGCAAAGAAGATAATCACAATCTGGATACTATGGAGGAAAAATTATCCCAAAAAAGTGATACTCCTAAAGATTCATTCTCAGAAAATATTTTGGAAAAATAAAAGAAGATAAACCAACATATAAGTGGCTAAAAGACAAGATTGAAGGCAAAGAAAATAATCAAATTATATTAGAATAATTTCCGTATCTATCTTTTTTTTTAACAACAGATCCTTTTATCACTACATCTCAGTGCATGTTGGCAAACGGGAATAAATACTAAAATCTTTAAATCATGTATTTATTATTTACTATTTACAATATGTATTTAACAATTTACAAATTAAATTTATAAAGTTCTTAAATTACATTAATTTGTAAATTGTTAAATACATATTGTAAATAGTAAATAATAAATAATAAATACATGATTTAAAGATTTTAGTATTTATTCCCGTTTGCCAACATGCATTGAGATGTAGTGATAAAAGGATCTGTTGCTAAAAAAAAAGATATATTTTTATATCTTCAGATTTCATTACTTGTTTAATAATTTTTGCCTGGTCCCAGTGGATGGCGATGTTAAATTCATAAAATGAGAAAAATAAAATTATAGGCCATAGTAGTGTCAAAGATCGCGGCTTCTATCGACCGTTTATGTTCTTTAAGCCTCATTCTTAGACAACGTTTCCTGCTACCTATGTACACCTCTTCTCTTTTCAGATCATTATTGAATATAGGTATAACATACACTCCTGAGCGGTCTAAAGGTGGTATAGAAGGTTTGACATTTTTAATATATGATATTCATCCCCCGATGGTCATATGGCCCCTACTATTATAAAATAGCTGCCTTTCGATTCTTGTTAAAGAATCGAAAGGCAGCTATTTTACTATATTTCAACTTAGCTTAGGTCAGAATTAGCAATAAAAGAATTAGCAATAATCAAAGAACAGGCTGCCATGCATGGGTATAACTCTGCATTTATCGATAATATTATGAAATCCTTGCATACAAGCAGACAAAACATTTATAATACTTATCCGCCTCCAAATAGTACTTCTTACACGTACTCCATTAAATATCACAAACCTATAGAAAATCTTAAAAAAGCTCTCCACAATAGAAACGTTATTATTCGTTTTAACAGGCTTGATACATTATACCATACTGTTAAAAATGTCAAACCTTCTATACCACCTTTAGACTGCTCAGGAGTGTATGTTATACCTATATTTAATAATGATCTGAAAAAGAGACGAGGTATACTTAGGCAGCACGAAACGTTGTCTCAGAATGAGGCTTAAAGAACATAAACGGTCGATAGAAGCCGCGACCTTTGACACTGCTCTGGCCAGTTCATTTTATGAATTTAACATCACCATCCACTGGGACCAGGCAAAAATTATTAAACAAGTAACGAAATCTGAAGATATAAAAATTGCAGAATCAATAATTATACAAGATTATAAGAAACAATATCACGTGGTAAATGACAATCAACCTTCTGTAGTATCGCCACAGTGGCTAGTTTAAAATGTAATAATATAACGACTAAATATTTTATTTTTATATTTTTATTTTTATTTTATTATAATTTATTTTATTATTATTTTTAATATACAGTATATGTATTTGCATACAATGTTATAATATTAATTTAAAATTCAAATTATGTTCTTGCTAAGTTTTTTGTGTTCGAATTCTTATACGTTGTGCTGAAGATGGCTTAATAAAGCTGAAAGATCTTCAAGTTTAATAAATATATATTTCCACTTTTAAAAATTGAGCTGAATTAATTACATATAATGTAAACTTTAAAAAGTGCAAAAGTTTAGAGAAGAAAAAAATTCAGAAAGTACCGAGAATAAACCTACACCCTCAGACCGTCAAAGAGAAGAAAAAATTCAGCAAGTACCGAGAATCGAACCTACACCCTCAGACCGTTGGAACCCCAACATAGCCATTACGCCACTACAACACACAGTCGAATTTCCGAGCATTCACTATTTAAGTAAAACAAAAAATTTCTGAAATTTCAAAAGCGATTTTCTCGAAAACGCTAGAGTAGTGGACCCCAATATAGGGGTGATTCTTCATCTACTGTTTATGCTCTTTCAGATGACAAAATATCGGCAAAATCCCAGACACATCAGGTGTGATGTTCCCTTGTCAGTGCATGTTGCAAACGGGAATAAATACTAAAATCTTTAAATCATGTATTTATTATTTATTATTTACAATTGTTTACTTTAAAAAATTTTTAAAGTAAACAATTGTAAATTGTAAATAATAAATACATGATTTAAATATTTTATTATTTATTCCCGTTTGCCAACATGCACTGAGATGTAGTGATAAAAGGATCTGTTGCTAAAAAGAGATAGATACGGAAATTATTCTAATATAATTATATAAGAAAAATTATAATTATTGATTTAAATAAATTATAATAGATGATTCATAAAGATATCATTTCTTTATAAAAGTGAAAATTATTTTTGCAAATCAAAAATTGACACACATTTGCATAATTTGTTAATGTAAAAGTTCATAAAAATGAACATTTATAATTCAAGGGTAACCTCTATGTAACTATAAATATAATCCTTAATTTTAACATCATTTCTTTTTTCATTATCAGCAATAAATCTGATCATTGCTGCATTCTGTTCATTAAGTGAAAATTCATAAATCAGAAACTCATTTCCTGTAATTCCAATGTAAAATTTTTAATTGGTTCTAGTATAGCAGGAAGTTACTGCAATTTTACCTATTGATGTTATAGCATTTCAAAAGCATTAATACGGAAATTATTCTAATATAATTAAACATATATATCACTTCTAGAATTTATTACTTAAAATAATCAAAATCTAGATGTTCTAGAGGAAACATTATCCCAAAAAAGTGGTCAAGGTAATATTATAGAGAAAAGAGAGAATGGTGATGGCAAACCTCTACCTTTAACTAGTACTGGTGAAAATATGTATGTTGATGGCACTCAATTACAAAAAGGTTCTTATAGAAGTGGCCAGGAACCTGAAGAAGAAGAGAGAAATTTTCAAAAAGTAAGTGAAGCATTAGAAAAATGGAAGAAAAAAAGAAAGAATGCTGAACAAAGTGACTCAAACCCTTCATCTCCAACTCAAGATAGTAATGGGCAATCCCAAGTAGATCCTAAACAGTTAAAGAAGAGCCTCATGAATGCTGGACAAAGTAATGACACTCTACTTACTGAATTTACCAGTAAGTTGGATAGAGAAACTCAAAAGTTCCCACTAAGACCGGTGGATCAAAAAGAAATTAGTGAACAAACCAGAGAACGTTTACTAGCAGACGGGTTGCTAAAAGACAATTCAACAGATGTAAAAAAAAGTGGCAGAACAGGAGAATGTTGACATTAATCTGACAATAGATAAAAGTAGCAATCTGCATAGATTATTAGAAAAAGATGTAGCGCAACTGAAAGTTGGAGTAATAGAAGAAGAAAGAGATTCTACTTTAGTAGAGCACACTAATAGTCATGATCACAATAGAATTGCACTAGCAAACAGGAACAGAAAATTACTTTGGACTAAATGTATTGCTGAGCCACAACAGGAAAAAGATAAAGGTAAAGGTATTCAGTGTAGTTAAAATAATTACTGAGCAAACAATAGGTTTCATGTAATGGCAACCCTATAACAGAAGAGTAGGAGCCACGTAAGAACAATACAAACATTCCAGCAAGACCTTGTATATTGCATCCCCCTGCCTTATTTTTCCACTCTTCTGATGCTAAATAATAATTAATTTCTTGTTCACTGAGACGTTTAAATTTCACAATTGTAACTACAGTTCTAATATGCTGTTTAGACTGATTGGGAGTTAATAGGCACACACTGGTGTATACTCTATGCCTTCTTCCTGATAACAGGCAAATACATTTTTCTGCTTGCTCAACGTTTTCAGCCTTAAGCAATAGCCTTCTACCGCAAGCAACAACTGTATCAACACCGAGCACAAAATAATTTGGGTTTGAGTTTTGTATTTTTGCAGCTTTACTCTTTGCCATACGGATTGAGTAATCTTTTGGAAGTTCCTTTTTTAAAGGAGTTTTGTCTATATTTGCTGATAAAATTAAACCTGGCTTAATATTTATTTGTTTTAGTAGGGCTATATGCCTTTCTGACGACAAAGCAAGAATAAGATTATCTAGAGATCATTTTGTCACTTGTACCTTTAAGCCTTCTAATTATCCTACCCTTTTTCGCATTCCTATCGTAAATACTCATCTCTACCAATACTCTATCTCCGATAACAATGTGTATTTTACTTCTTCTGACTTTTCCCGATACATGACAAGTGATTTCATGTTCGTTGTCTAGCTTCACATATAAAGCAAGGTTATAACTAATATTAATACACATTGTGTAACAATTAATACATTAGTTGTGACACTAATATGTCATAACTGTTTACAATTACAGATCTATAGTATTGCACACATATAACATAGTGAGGGTAAGAATTTTTTGGACTCTCCTCATAAATGTTCAGTTAATTAGCAATCATCATTCTGTTATTAAAAAAATTGAATTTTAGGTTCCTGCAAACCTTTCATCCTTGCTTTATATGTGTTTTTCTGTTTTAAAGACATCTGATTTCATATGTATTATAGTACTTACAAATAATTACAGTATATTTACAGTTTACAGTACTATATATAGTATTATAATTACAAAAAATCTTTATTTAATTTTTTAAAACACTAACTATGTAGTAAATAAAATCTCATTTTTGATGGATAGTTGTTTGAAGTTACAGGATATTTATTGTGGCAGTTGAAACATCGTCTTTCTGAACTGTGTTGAAAAACTGTATCATCCTTGTATGTGTCACTTTTTGTCTCAGATCTTCTAAAATCTTGACATAAGGAGCAAATGCACAAGGTGTCTAAATTTGAGGTTGTGTTCAAACATAGGATGATATTCTTCTGTTAGGCCTGTGGCCGATATGAACAGGCTTTTGGCCTACCTGCGGTCTGTGGAGTGAGCAAGGCTAGATAATGAGACTTTTTCAGCAAAACAACATAGAGATTGTTTGGTAACAAACAACTTCCTTTACTAGAGAGAAAGAATTTACATTGTTAACAGAATTTTTGCAGCTCAGCGAGAGTCTGTGAATAAGAGGGGAAAGTGTTACGGAAATCTATTTTGTGGTTACAAATAAATTTTCACGAATAATCAAATACACAAATACGGAATCTGCGACTAATGAGAATCAGCTGTATATTTAGATCATTATTCAAATATATTAAAATGATAACAAATAGAGCCAACAAAACAGTATCCACATGTTAGAAATTTTTTGAATTCTACAGAACATAATCAAATTAAATGCATGCATAACTGGATTTTTTTTGTGTAAAAAGTAACATTGTAGAAGCTGAAGAGAGTTTAGTTGAAAGATCAAAAACATCTGTTTTTGTATAATAAAAACATTTGTAAAGAAAATCAACCTTAAGTGCTTAATTTTTTGAGAGTTTGAGTTTTATTTGAAATCAATGAAATTTAACTTAATAAACAAATTAATATTCATAAAAATATAAATTAAATGAAACTTTGGTGATTTTGTATCTTAATTCAAAAGGTTTTTATTAGACTTAAATAATTTTTGGAACAAATTGTGTAAGTAGGATATGTTATACATTAAATATATGTTCAACAACAAATTTTAAGTGTTTTTAAATTTTAGGCACTCTCTGGATGTTATTTAAAATTTGGACATTTAGAAATGATTAGGCATATAATTAATAAAAAAATGGATACAAAGCGAACATTTGCTGTTTGGGGTGTTGACTCTCCTTGGAAACCTGTTACAAAAAAGGTATGATTTTAAAATGAATTTTTATCAAATTTATCAGATTGTTTTTAATATATTACAATTACAATCCGACATTGAATATGAATCTCTATTTTAAACTACAATATTTTTTATTTCAGTTTTAGATTTAAAAAATATATTTAATAATAACTGATGATTTGACAGTTTAATAGAAAACTAAATTCAAAAATTTATTATTTTTAAATTTTCAATAAAATTCTAATAATCAATATCCAAATGATTCAGCATTCCTGTTAATCCAGTTTAAAAAAGGTTAAAAGCAGGTGAAATTATCTGTAATATTAGCATCCTTTAAATAAATATCAATAAAACTAACAAGGAGACGGTCAGACGTTCCCCTCCCCGATTTGACTGAAATTGCACATACGTATAGTACTTAAAAATAAATGTTTAAATACAGAGTCGTAGCACGCACTTCTCATATGGCTTCGAGAAAAAGCGATTTTAATATTTGCGTATATTATCAAAAGCTTGATAGCGCGCAGAACGAATCATGTGCAGCGCTAGCGTAGTTGGTAGCGCTCTAGCGTGTTAAGCCTAACGTTGCGGGTTCAAGTCGGGCTATGCCTTTTTTTTTTTTATATAATTTTTTCTTATTTAAAAGTAATTTTTAAAGCTATTTTTAAATTTAAATTTTTTAGGCGCTCCAGCGTTTTAAGCCTAAAGTCGCGAGTTCAAGTTGGGCTATTTAATTTTTTTTATAATTTTTTCTTATTTAAAAATAATAATAATGAATTAAAAGTAATTTTTTTAAATTAATATGAAAAATTAATAGTTAATTATTATTGTTAAGCTATTATTCAATATTCATGATCTTATTTCCTGTGGCTCCGGTTTATTCTTTCAAAGAGAATGAAAAAGATTTTCATACTTCATACTTTAATTCCTTTTTTTCTATCTTTTTCAAAGAGTGAGTGGTAGAGGATATG